>VXBP01007001.1:18324-100531 GCA_013400115.1 Rhinopomastus cyanomelas | reverse complement strand
CAACGAGGCTGGTGAGGGGCCTTGAGCACAAGCCCTATGAGGAGAGGCTGAGGGAGCTGGGATTGTTTAGCCTTGAGAAGAGGAGGCTCAGGGGAGACCTTATTGCTGTCTACAACTACCTGAGGGGTGGTTGTGGCCAGGAGGAGGTTGCTCTCTTCTCTCAGGCAGCCAGCACCAGAACAAGAGGACACAGCCTCAAGCTGCGCCAGGGGAAATTTAGGCTTGAGGTGAGGAGAAAATTCTTCACCGAGAGAGTCATTGGCCACTGGAATGGCCTGCCCAGGGAGGTGGTGGAGTCGCCAACTCTGGAGCTGTTCAAGGCAGGATTGGACGTGGCACTTGGTGCCATGGTCTAGCCTTGAGCTCTGTGGTGACAGGTTGGACTTGATGATCTATGAGGTCTCTTCCAACCTTGATAATACTGTGATACTGTGATACTGTGAACTGCAGGTGACAGAACAAGAGTGATAGGAGAAAGATCAGCAAAACTAAAAGCAAGGGAAGATACATCATTAACATCAAAACCAAATCAGGTTAATGTCTTCTCCAAGCAAAATGGGTAAAACAGAGTGACTCAGTAAATGAGGTGAAGCCATTTGACAAAAGATCTGTATAAGCAGATCACTTTGCTCATAAAATGATCTGACTGATGTCCTTTGCCACTGGACTTTATCCCAACTCAGGACTATTTTCAAAGAAACAAAGGTAAAACTCTGCCTATCTAGTAAATACATCAAATCCTAAAATCTGCATCTATTACAATTTTATTTTTAGTGCTTTCCTACAAGTTTGTGGTAGATCTTCCAGTCTGAAGCATCACCAAAGTGAGCTGAACCACTTACTGGAGCTTGTCACAAAACAGAGCTCAGATCTGAGACCCTAACTCATAGACAATCATACTGAAGTTGACCAGAACCACAGTGCTGACATACCCGAATTTTCCTGCAAGTGATGAATTCTGCCTTCAGATGAACTCTGATAGTACAGAAGTGGGGATCGTGGTACCCTTACTGCACCTCTCATGCTCCCAGTGCTGGGTTAGGGTTTGCTGTGTGGTTCTCATAGCAGCTCGGGGTAATGTTGTTCTCTTGCTTCCTCTCAGAAGGAGAGGGGAACGGGACAGAACAGGGCGTTGGAAAATCCCCCACATGGGAGGCAGGATACATGAAACACCAGCGCAGGGCGCGCTGTGTTACTTGCCAGGGACAAACTGAGGAAGCCATGCGTTGGTGTCAAGGAGAATGGCCAGGCCCAAGGGACTGGGGCTCTCCTGGACCTGTTGGTTAGGTCAGTTGAAACTCTGAAGCCGTTACTGGCAGCACAGTGCTAGTTCTTTTAGTTGGCACATGTCAGGTCTGTAGGCAGAACAGAAGATCCAGGCATCTTAGAGTGTATCCAGAAATAGGAATTGTGCTATTTAGAGACTATTTTTTCACCTCAAACTAATGAATTGTGTTATTCAAGTGTGAATACAAGACAACACTGACATTCAGGAGAGACTTCATGCTGTACTCAGCATGCTTCGGATCGGGCTTTAACATCACTACATGAACTACATTTAACATTACTTACTAATTCCCAGCTGTCATGCTCCTTTTCTGGATTCCTTCAGTACCCCACTGGCCCTGCCACCCTGCTGAGCTCGCAGTGGCAGGGCTCTAGGGCTGCTCTCCTGCCTGCTGCAGGTGCAGCCCATTCCTCAGGGCAGCCAAAAAAATTCACCCCATCCCCATGCACCATTTGGAACAGCAGCAGATTGACCTGGAAGCCAGCAAGGCTTGGGAATAGCTTGCTTCAAACTGAAGAGACCTGAGAGAATTGGCTTTGTTTAAAAAAAGAAAAAACAAGTCAAAGAAGCCTAAGAGAGTCTTACCTCGCATCTAGACCTGGGTTATGGTTTGTGCTGCTTTTCCTCTCCGTTCTCCTGCACACACATGGTGGCTGGGGTGAAGGGAGGGGGTGGAAGGGGAGAAAATAAGAGCTGTAAGAAGTGTAATTGATGGCAAAAGAGGTCCAAATGTGTGCACCAGATCCAGACACTCTCCAAATTGTAATTCTTGTTTGTCTACATGATGGGAATAATAGCCTTCCTCACAAGGGTACTGGGAAGATCAATACTGTTGGTCCAGGGAAATGCAGGATGTCTGCAGTGTAAATCAGAAGTCACCCGTTGAAATGCATGTAGTTACGTACGGGTGGACCCAATGTACAAACAAGCAGATACAGGTTCCTAAAGGAGCCGCGCTGGCCAGCCCGAGAACATTTTCTCTTGTGTATGGAGCAGAGAGTAGACCTCAAAGAAGGCTCTGTTGGTGCAAATTTGCATTATTTCATTAACACTGCTTGAAATAAACCATTGCAAACTAGAGCAGGCCACAGCTCCCAATGGCTGCTTTAAGCCATGCCTGTAGCTTTCCCTTTGCAGAACCTACCATTTCTGGCTTGAAAAATGTACATTTTGGAGTCCCCTGTATCACAGCAGTGGTGTATTGTCAACAAACTGGAACAGGCAACACAAACACGGGGGCCCATTTGTACATGTTTCTGTGCTTTTCAATTCTTCCAGCCACAAGATTTCATACTAAGGATTGCATAGGGATCCTGCAGAAAACACCAGCTCCCTACTCACTAGGTTCTCCAGCTTCTTCAAAGCAAAGTTCATACAGCTCTCTCCATCTCTCTGAAGTATCTCCATGGTGCTCTACAGCAGCTCGTAATATTAGAGAATAATACAGCAGTTTTGGTGGTGCAACAAATTCTAGTCAAGAAATCAAATGCTATGGGATAGTAATTACACCAAGGGGCTGTGCAGGGTCCTCAGTGGAGATGAGGTGCAAAGGCAGCTTTTTGCCTGGGGCCAGCCAGGAAGGGTGAGTCCATCCCTGCTACCTAAACAAAGGTAGTTTAGGGCCCACAAAAGGCATTTTTGCCACAAGCAGGTCATTCTGGAAGGAGATATATGATCAAAAATTCTTGTGAATCCAAGCTGAGGTGAAGGACTCTCGTAAAAGAAGGATAAGGAGAATATAAACAAAATGCAGTTTCCCGAGCCAGTGATGATCCAGCCCCTGAGCCTGAGTTGGCCCCCACAGCCTGGAAACATGATTAAGCTAAGAGAGAGGAGTGATGTCCAGTGGGCTTCTCCTTCTCCCCTTCTGCGTGAGCAGGGATTTGCCTGTGTGTGTTCACTCAGGAGCACCAAGGCAGGACTGCCTGCGTATGTGAGCACAGAGATACAGATTGGAGATGTTGGGGTCTCCTGAAGGGAAAGCAAGGCTGCATGTCCTGCTTGCTGGCCCTGCAGACTGCTGCTGGGTTTTGTCTCTCCTCTCTGCTGTGTGCACTCTGAGGAGAAGCTAGGAAGCAGGAATCAAAGAACTTAAAGGTGTTTCTCACAAAAGCTGCATACAGCAAAACCTCAGTCAGATTTTTGCACAAAACAGTGACATTGTGTTCACGGAGGCCAGCCCCTCACCTGCTGTCTGTTCTTCCCCACCGTGCCCTCAGAGTGCCACTGCTGCTTTGGCAGAGGTATGAGAGGATAAAGAAAAGTGAGCTGAACACAAACTCACCTTCCAAGGGGCTCAACCAGATCCAAGTGTCTGCATCACTCCACACAGTGGCTGACCCTGGAACATGGGCAAGGCATCGCATCTGGAATATCGTGTGCAGTTCTGGGCCTCTCAGTTCAAGAAGGACAGGGCACTGCTTCAAGAAGCCTAGCACAGAGCCACAAGGATGATTGAGGGAGTGGAACAGTTCCCTGAGAAGGAAAGTTCAAGGAAGCTGAGACTCTTCAGTTTGGAGGAGACTGAGGGGTAACCTCATTAACGTTTATAAATATGGAAAGGGTGAATGTCAGGAGGACAGAGCCAGGCTCTTCTCAGTGACATGCAATGATAAGACAAGGGGCAATGAGTACAAGCTGGACCAGAGGAGGTTCCACATGAACCTAAAAAAACACTTCATCATGGTGAGGGTGACAGAGTGCTGGAACAGGCTGCCCAGAGGTGGTGGAGTCCCCTTGAACAAAGACTTTCAAGACCTATCTGGGTGCATCCCTGTGCAACCTAATTTAGGTGATCCTGCTCTGGCAGGCAGGTTGGACTAGATGATCTTTTGAAGTCCATTCCAACTCTTAATATTCTGTGGTTCCGTGATCCTGTGGGACATTGCTCTCCAGCTGAGGAAGAGTGTGGCCACCAGCAGCAGAAGTTTCTCACTGTAACAGCTGAGATGTTGCTTGGAGGCACCACCTCAGAGGCTGCAGAGAAAGAGCCACCTCTCACTCACTCGCTTGCTGCTTGCCTCTCTGTGGAGAATGATAAGCCAGATTGCTTTTTTGTGATGTGGATATCTGTCTGCTGGGAGCTGTCTCACAACTGCACTAATTTCATGTAACGCTCTGAACTGCCATCAGCCAGGAACAACTTTCAATCACTGCTGACCTAGGCTGCTTTCAGACTGACAACTAGGAGGTGGAAAGCCATGAGTGTCCCTTTCCCGACTCAAATCTCTGTAGCCTTTTGGGTCCCCCATGGGGCTCTGAAGTTCATACAATATGTGTCTAATAGCACATGTGGAGGCTGGTACTGACACAGCTAGGGTGCAGTGGGAAAAGGGTGCCCTTTCCTTAACTGTCTCAGGAAAGACATTTCTCTGACCTGCTAGAAATCAAGGGCTGGCAGTTAGAAGCAGAGTTTACATGCACTTCAAACACCTGTTAATGGTAGGGAAATGATCTGAGAGGAAGCAGCAGAGGTTTTTAGCTGAGATTAATCAGTTGAATAGGCAGGGATCTGCTGGCTTTGCTGGAGGAAAAGGAGACAGGAGGCAGGGAGTGGGAGTGGAGGTGTGCATGCCGGGTAGGGAGAGGAAGAAAAGCCTGGCACATTTGCCAGTAGCAAATTGGGCTCCCGCATGGTCTAATTCCTGCTTCACCACAGACTGCTAGCACAGCTTGGATAAAAAGGGAAAAAGGTAGGAAAAAAAATCTATGCAGGAGCCTGCAAGAGCACATAGAGTCTGTTCTGAGCTCCTTCCACAGGCAGACAGAAATCAATAAATCAATAGGAAATGTTCGCTGGCTGTAAAATGGGTAGAGAAGCCAGTGTCAAGCTGCTTTAAGATGGATGGACAGTAGGTTTGCAGTTTGCAGAAAGGCTAGAGGTGACTATCACCTTGAGATGGGATCAGCGGCCAACAGCCCAGCAAGGCTTTGAACCTCGAGTTTATGATTGAGGGCCAGGGCACAGATTGAAATACTCCTGTGTCCTCCATGCAGTCCTCCCTGGACTGTGCTGGCTCTCCTCCTCGATGGCACCATGCGCCGGCAGCCAGGGCCCAGCAGCTGCCGGCGCTGGCCCTGCTGTGCCACTTCATTGAAGTCAAGGCTACAGAAGACTGAATAAAAATTGACTAGATGCCTGGTGGTAGTGAGGATTGATTGAAGACAGGCAGGGGTTTTCTACCCCACAGTTGTGTTTTTTCCTTTCTATGAAGGATTTGACACAATGTAGGCAATGATTCCTATTCAGAGCATCACTCCTTCATTCTCTCCTTAATGAACCACGCACAGGGACGTGAAGCAGTGCCAAAAGTGTTCAGAGAAAGCTGGCATCAATGGCATCCTTCTATTCTTTTGAAGGAAAAGTATTTGCAAGGGGCAGGACAGCTGTACTTGCAGCAGGCTCGCTGTGTGTCCCCATTCAGGTCCGGAGTGTGGCTGCACTTCAGTCGGTGCTTTTCAAACACAGAGATGATTTTCACTGTGGTGTGGCTCCTGCAGAGACAGACAAGCAATCTACCTTCAGGCTTCCCTGCTTCCACAGCCTCCCCTCCAGGACAAGCATTTCTTTCAGTCTCCATGAACTGCTGCTTATCCTGTTCTTTGAGGATAGATAGGCCCTTCACCCTCGTGTAAACAAGACTGACTGTCACTCTCTAGTAGTCCTTAAAAGCATTCGAGTTGGGGCTGGCTTCTTGCTTTCACTGAATAAGACTTCTTGCAATGCCACCATCATTACTGCACTTGTACTAGGCATTGCTATTGCTTAGGTACTCTGTTTGCTAAGGTACAGCTCTGCTTAGGTATTGCTATTGCCTAGGTACTGCTATTGCTTACGTACTGCTATTGCCTGTGTACTGCTATTGCTTAGGTACTGCTCTGCTTAGGTACTGCTATTGCTTAGGTACTGCTATGTTTACGTACTGCTATTCTTTAGGTACTGCTCTGCTTCGGTACTGCTCTTGCTTATACACTGCTCTGCTCACGTACTGGTATTGCTTAGCTACTGCTCTGCTTTGGTACTGCTCTTCTTACTGCAAGGCACTACCTTGCTGGCAGTGTCTTCAGCAATGCAGCAGTTATGTTAGCAGTCTAACTGTAGAGAACTGCACCTAAGAATTGTAAAATGTCATGTAGAAGTTTTTTCTTTCATTCAGCCTGGTAGGCCAACAGGGTGTTTGCTTTTAAATAGACTCTCAGGAGGGAAATTAGAGTGTTTCATATATATGTTATAGTAGAATAAAAATTTAATCTGGCAAAATGTACCAGTGCATGGTGCAATCCACCCAGACACTTCAGTACTAAACCCACTCCCCTGGAGCAACAGGAGATATATCAGCAACAAGCACTCAGCCAAGCACTGAACTGACCACAGTCCTCTGTTTTGCCAGAGTTCATTGTGTACTCATCCTATCACCACTTGTATATTCTATTGAGGAGCAGAGCAGCTTTTGTTCAAAAACCCCTGTATTGGCTGAGTGAACCATGACCCAGATTCTATATGTAGTGCTTGGACCTGCTATCCATTGGGGTTTTTTATAATGTGCCAGTTTCTACCATAACTTTCTGAACAGAAGTTCCTCTACATCCATTAAGAGAACCAATACACAGAAAGAGAAATTTAGTCTCCTACAGTTAAGCTTCTCAGTAAAGTTATAATCAGAGAATGAAGAATTTTCTAGGGTAATTGGCAGGCACGTGAAAGTTCGGGTGCAACCCACAGGAGACATACACCTTGGTACACAGGCAGCATAAATTAACAGGGGCTACAGCCTCCCTTTAACTCTGTGCAGATCATCTGCTAGTAGTCATTTCTAAGGTAAGGAGAATTCTCTCTATATATCCACCTCTCAATCTCTCTGCCTTTCTCTCCAGTACTGCATGATTGTTTTGTAGATTTTTTTTTAGGTCATTTGTGGTAGAGTGGAGGACTTGTAATGAAAAATTCATTACATTAGTTACTTTTGCTCTGTTTTCAAATCACTTGGAAATAGATGTTGACTTTGATTGATTTGTCTGTGGCTTGAAGTGGTGCTATGTTCTCTGTGCAAACACACTTTATCCTGGAGTTGGCTTTACTATGTCCCCTTGCCGCATCTGCTGTCCTTGTTATTAATTGTGCCTGGTGAATTCACAGTGCAAACTGCAGGCTGCGCTTTCCGGATGACTCACAAGAATTTCCATTCCATGGGTGCCCTTTAAAGCAAAATATTTAATTAACAGGAAACTTTAAAATACCGAATCTCTACATGAAATTATTTAAATACTTGGTTGCAGAGCCTGGCATGTTCTTTGCTACACTCACTCAGCTTTAGCAGAAATATTCTCAGATTTAGAAACCAGTCTTGGAACAGCCTCTTAAGTACCACTGGGAATGAAGAGTTTTGTGTTGGTGTTCCCTGCAAAACCTCATTAGAAGATCAAGGCCTTAATTTTTCCATTCTTTAAAGCGTAGCTGTGAATCCCACAGCACTGTGGGACACGTTTTGTCTCAGTTTGATTAGACCACACTTATAGGTTTGTTTGTTTCATTGTTGGTTTTGTAGTGGTTTCTTTTTTTTTAGAAAACCATTGTTATTTTTTAGGTTAAGAAACCAGAGACTGTAGAACCCCTTTCAACATCCCCTTTTGAAGAAATCTCTCAGGAAGTTGTAGTGCTTCCCCAGGCTTTAAGAAATACTGAAATAAAAGATGAAAACTGTGGGGGTTACTTTTGTTTACAGTTTGAGGGTTCTCTCTTCAAGTGCTATCCATATCATCGGTAGAACTTGTTCTGTCTGACACTTCATCCTCTTCTTAAAGTTTGCCCTTTTCACTACCAGGAATGACTCTAAAGCGCTTCAGTTGCTCGTTTTATTTTAATATATAAATAATATTAGGAAATGAAGGTATTTCCTTGTAACAAAAGAGATTTTGTGTCACTTAGTACAAGGAGTAAACACTACAGCAGGAGCAAATATTTCATATATTGGGTTACAAAAGTTTGGCGTATGGTTAGTTCTGAGAAGGCAGCTATTATTTGCTCATCCCACTTGGTTTTTCTTTCCTCACCTGCTGCATTTCCACACCAGCCTCCCTCATGCAGCCTCTCTTTACTGTCTGCTCTCCTTTTATTGTTCCTCAGGGTTTTACTTCTCGCGTTATTTTACCGGTGCGTGGTGCCCAGACACGGAGCAAAGGTTTCGGTGTGCTAGAATCCCCCACGTTTCTCCCCATGTAAGGTGAGAGAACCAGAGCACACCTCTCAGTGTGCAGCAGCAGGGGCATCCCCACTGCACACCTCAGCAGCACTTTCCCTTTGAAGCCAGGAGCCGCTCAGGCTGAGACAACGGTTTCCTTCTGAGATTACTCAGCTTCATAATGGCATCGATAATTTCCCTATCCAGCTTCTACAAGATTAATTGATTTACTACCAGAGCCTCTGTAAACAGCAGGTCCAAAGTGTGACTGCGGAGCCCGTGACTGGCTCTGGGTTTTGTATGGGGAGAGCCTACTTGCCCCAGCCCCGTGTCCACTGCAGCAGGGCCGAGCTGGCCCCATGGCTCTGCATTACTGGAGCTGGACTGGGCTAGCAGTGGCACAGCAGCTGTGCTGCCTGTGTCTGGCTCCGTGCCCTGCATACACGTTTGTAGGCAGAGGCGGGAAACTGCCTCGACACTGATGCAATCATAAAAAATGTGATCTTATCAGGGCAGAGCTTGCTGATAAGAACCCACTTTTGACTTACAAATGTTTCGGTATTGCTAGCAGCACAAAAGCCGGGAACACAGCAGCCTTCCCGCACAACGGGGGGGCCTGCTTGTGCCTAATAATGTCTAATGCTTAGACAAGCAGACAGCAGCAGCAAGGACTCTCCCCTCCCTGTTTCCCTCCAGCTCCCCTTCCCCCAGACCTCTCCCGCCACTTGCTGACGCCATTTGCCTGGGACTGGAGGTGTCTGTAAGCTCTGAAAATTGGATCACAGGGATAGCTCTTTGCCAGCCCTGGTCACGCTGACGGCAAGACTCAATCGATCAATACTCTGTGTGACACTTTCAGAATTCATTGGAAATGATGTCCTTTTCGAGTGACACCCACATTTTATTGAGGGCAGCTCAAACAGAAAAGCACCAAGTGTGTTTTTGCAAGATATGTTTTGTTAGTAGTAAACTTCACTTTATTTGTAAGGTTCTCTGTATTTGGGATTTCTCCATCCTTCCCTTCAACCTCCCTTTTGAAGAGGGCAGAGATTTAATCTTTAAAGGTAGCTTTGTAGCCTGACATTTAGAGTGTGAGCTGTTCTTAAGCCTGTTGTTTATTATGACATATGGCCTCTTCATGTAAAAAACAGTAAGCTTTGGGAGAGAATATAAAAAGTAGCCTGAGGCTTATAGCGCGCAGCCAAAAACTCATTCACAATTTTGTCCAAAATATTATGACCTCTGTGCAAGACTACTGCTCTGCCATGGATTCCCATGAAACTACTTGGTACTGCTACTTCAGAGCCAGTTCCTGTGGGTGGGACTACAGGGGTCATTCAAAGCAGCTCTTCAGAGTCATTAATTGCTCCTGTTGACAGGCAGCAAAGAGGAATGGTGCTTGCAGGTTCAGGGGTGAGGTATGTAGAGAAGGAGAAATGGGGAAATCACCGGGAAACTGTTCTGAAGGACTCACAGAGCAATAGGTAACCTTTCCACTGAATGGCAAGAAGCTTTAGTCCTTGTATTTTTGACCTGAAATTAAATGGCTCTGGTTGCTAGAGGGCTTCAAATGCTGCATACCTGACATCATTTTGGGACTGCAGAGCTGAGACTTGGAAGAACCTGACTGAGTTTATTTCTGCCATTATCATAGGTATCGTTTGTACCAGCAAACCCACTCAAAATGCACAGGAGGTTCAGCCTCAATCAACTCGGTGGGGGAAAAGGGAAAAGCAATTTCCCAACACATAACCCTGTATAATTTGGAATTTACAGTATTTGTTGAATTGCACAGTCTACATCGTGTTGAGTCTGACTAGTTTAGCATGTGGGTAGCCCTAAAAAGAAGTTAAAGAAAGAATGAGGTATTATTTGTGGACTTGAGACACATCTGCAGAGTACAGGTGAGGAAGCTCATGGCAAAAAAACCAATTAATGTGGAAGATTTTACAAGAGGTTTTTTGTTTTGTTTCATTCTGTGTGTGTCACACAGGAGAACTTGCTTCACTGCCATGTTGCTCTAACGTATGCGTTTCACCCAGCTACGGGGTAGCCTCTTCCCGGGGCTGTAACTGGCTGCACTCTGCCAGTCCTGCACTGACTGTGCTACAGTGAATTTCACCAAAGTGAAATGAACGTTGCAAGGTCCAAAAGTTGGTAATGGGGTAAAGAGAGTATCATAGGTGGACTATGGACTTCTTAATCTCTTTGGTTGCCAGGAAACAGCAAAACTGCCATAAATTATTAGACAGAGGTTCATAGGGAAGTTTTCAGTTGCTAATCCTGCCCTTGTAATAACATCTAATAGTTTTGTTTACCTTGTTCTTAAAGAATGTGACCTGGCAAACTGGGTAACTGCTATCCAGAATTAGAACATGAGGCTCCAATGAGAGAAACTAGATCCAGAAATCAGAATGACTCACCTGATTCTCAGATGTGAATTCTTGTAGCGCTCCAGGGAGAAGTAACATAGCTCACCGGGCACTGATCATCCGAGCCCTGCCTGAGAGAAAGCTCACTAAGCTAACACTTCTGCCCTTTGACTGCAAGCTACAGAGGCCAGTGCTTCTAGTTCTGGTCACTGGCAAGTAATGGACATTTGTCCAGGGGAGGATTTTTGTTTGCACTGGACAAGCATCCTTAGGCCAGAGGCAGCACCAAACCTCCCGGTCAGAGTGCGTTATCGCGTGTCCCTCACTGCAGTCACAAACAGTGTGAGTTTACTGCATCCCTGCCCCTCAGCTGAACCTTAGTAGCCTTTACTTTTAGCTCCAGAGATCTCTAATTCCACTATTGCTGTTAGAGAACACAGTAATTATTTGCAGAGTGGTGAATCACAAACTATCAGAGCTGCTTCTAAAGAGGAAAAAGCTCTGCTGTGACTGAACCTTTCACATCCTCCTTATTTTCCAGCTGTGTTTCTGGTAAGAGTTCCTTGCCTGAGTTGATTCTGACCAAGTTAACTTAAAGGCACCTAAAACCTTGCAAAATAAAAGCATAACAGCTACTTTCATGGTTTCTGACCCCACGTAACCAAGACTAAAATCTCCTTGTAGATGAATGGGTGTACTTTCCCATGCAAAGATTTGGGCCTGAAGTTATGCTGGACTCCAGTTGTGCAACTGGAGTTTACCACCTGCCAAAACTTGGTGGGAAAATCAGTTATTTAGGGTGATTTTACTGTGGCTTCTCCATTAAAGAAGACTTCGGCCTCGCAGGTTTATAATCACACTTCTCTTTGTACTGAATGAAGAGTGATCTGCGGTATTTCTGTCTAATTGCTCAAATGGTCTGAATGCTGGTCATGGAGGCATCGGGTACTCAAGGCCTTTGTGAGGCAATTAATGAGCAGAAGTCTACAGAGGTCCCAAAGGGCTACAAAACTGGGCAGGGTAGAGAGAGAGAGAATGAGCAACTCGCATGCGTTCTCAAACCTTCAGCTCACACATAGTTGTTGGGCAGGAGGTTTTCCCATCCATTTTTTACTGATTCACATTTGTGTTTTTCTGAATGTTCTTCCACCTAAACCTTCCTTACATTACAAACAAGCACTTATTTTGTGACAGAGTGATTTGATGATGGTGCTTTTTGCTGTCTCGAGTGATCAGTTTATGAGCAAGTTGGATCCCATTTTGTAAGTGTCTGAGCTTTTGGTCCAGGTGTATCGATAGCTGCACAAATCATATCGGGTAAATACAATGTAGAGTAGAAGAGGAGCAGGAGATTTAAGATGCTGTTGTACTCGGGGCCTTTTAAATACATTCAGGAGTTTGGAAGTGCCTGGTGTCTCTGACAAGCTGGAGTACACAGATACCCCTGCATCTCCTCCACCCCTCCATGACATGACCATCATTTCTCATACTTAACGACAGCACTGGGAATTCCACTCTCAACCTATATGCAATGAAGCAACAGAAAGGAAACCCGACTAAACTACCATATTCCCAACAGAAAGATGTCAGGATGCCACGTTTTGCTGCCAGACGGGGTGATTTCATTGAAAGATTCCATTTGGTGCAAGGTTGGGATGAACTGAAACACAGCACAGAGGAACCCTTGTGGACTCTCCGTCTGAACAGATGTAGAGAAATGGGTTCAAAGAAATGCTGTGGGTCTGCAGGTCCTTTTGACTTTGGCTTCTGCTAAAATCAAAACAATAAAAGTTTTATTGTTGGCTTAAACAGGTTTAGGGGAAGGTTTAGGATAACAAAACAGGTTCTGCAAATGCTTTCTTTATTGTCACTGCTATATGCATTTTATGTTCCTCTAAATATTTAGAAACTTGCATGCCCTAGAACCCTTAAAGCTCCAAAGATGTTCTCTGTGAAAAATACCATAAATCTCCTGCTAGTGTGTCCTGTATAACTGGCCAAAATGTTGTCAGCAAGGTGTAGCTTTTGGCCTGAAAGCACAAGGAATCTTTTAGTCCTGCCGAGGTTTAATGAGTTGGGATTCTAAGCTGATTCAGCTCTTAAACTGTCTGATCATTAGTGCTGTATCATCTGTCACCTTTGGGTGATAATTAGAAAAAGAAAGTCAATAACAATAGTACATAACACTACTTTACCAAGATTTAAACAACTTGTAATATTGTTGAACATCTATTGATGAGTCCAAATGTGCCACAGGCTATTGAGCACAGAGCGTGCTTTGATGTGATGTTTTCCATTATTAATTTGATGTGGTGGAGTTTGTAGAAGTGAGAACATTTGTTTTCATTTTATTACACACGGGAAGAGACTGAGATACTTTACATATTCATTGTCTTTCTATTGTTTGTTCCACTAAAGCTTTTGAGGAATAAGCACAGAAGATTAAAAAAAAAAGGAAAAGTATTGTTCTGACTCAGTTAATAACATCAGAGTGTTCATTTACCATCTCTCTGATTTGTTTTGATTTTTATTGATTTATTTGACCTCCAAAATATGTGTCATATATGTATGTTGTATCCACTAGATGATGACAGGGGAAATTTTAAGTAGAACTGTTTTTGTTTCCCCAGAATAGAACAAGATCTCAGTAACTCACTGCACTGATAGGAACACAGCCTAGGATTCGTTACTGCATGACTTTAGCAATCCTGATGGATATGAGATACCCCAGTAATGCGGTGGTCAGTTAGTATTTCTTATTGACCACTTCCTCATCTGCCTGTTGGTTCTTCCTTCGGGTGATTAAACCCGTTTGTAATGAGCACAGTTAGGGAAAACTCCTAAAGGGTGGAAAACTCCAACGGGATGGCATTCAATAAGTCCAAGTGCCAGGTGCTGCACTTTGGCCACAACAATCCCATGCAGAGCTACAGGCTGGGGTCGGAGTGGCTGGAGAGCAGCCAAACAGAAAGGGACCTGGGGGTGCTGATTGATACCCGCCTGAACATGAGCCAGCAGTGTGCCCAGGTGGCCAAGAGGGCCAATGGCATCCTGGCCTGCATCAGGAATGGTGTGGCCAGCAGGAGCAGGGAGGTCATTCTGCCCCTGTACTCTGCACTGGTTAGGCCGCACCTTGAGTACTGTGTCCAGTTCTGGGCCCCTCAGTTTAGGAAGGACATTGAGGTGCTTGAGCGTGTCCAGAGAAGGGCAACGAGGCTGGTGAGGGGCCTTGAGCACAAGCCCTATGAGGAGAGGCTGAGGGAGCTGGGATTGTTTAGCCTTGAGAAGAGGAGGCTCAGGGGAGACCTTATTGCTGTCTACAACTACCTGAGGGGTGGTTGTGGCCAGGAGGAGGTTGCTCTCTTCTCTCAGGCAGCCAGCACCAGAACAAGAGGACACAGCCTCAAGCTGCGCCAGGGGAAATTTAGGCTTGAGGTGAGGAGAAAATTCTTCACCGAGAGAGTCATTGGCCACTGGAATGGCCTGCCCAGGGAGGTGGTGGAGTCGCCAACTCTGGAGCTGTTCAAGGCAGGATTGGACGTGGCACTTGGTGCCATGGTCTAGCCTTGAGCTCTGTGGTGACAGGTTGGACTTGATGATCTATGAGGTCTCTTCCAACCTTGATAATACTGTGATACTGTGAGCCTTCTGGAGGCTCTTTTATTGCCTTGTGTTCGTTAATCCCTTAATGAAAATTCTGTTCTCCAGCCTGTCCTTTCTGTGCTTTCTGCAACAACATGTTAACGCCTCGGTCTTGGAGGTGCAGAATGCAGTTTTGCCTCGCTGATGTCTTGCAGTGGTTTAAACAGGAAAGTTGTTAGCCAGATACAGAGCAATGTGAGCAAAGTGAGCACAAGAGAAATGCCTCTGCAGATTGTCTAGGTCCTTTCAAGGACACACGACCGAGACAGGCTGTCTTCATCTCATGGCTGCATGCGGTACACTCAAAAGAAGGTCTAAACCTCTGAACCTGTGAGGCACGTTTTTCCTTGGCAGTTAAATGCTGATATCTTACTATTCCCTCCTGTTTGGAAATAATAATATCATCCTGCTTGGGATGCTTGCAAGGCATCTGATGGTCTTGGTTAAATCATGCAGATTTTTTGTGGGATGGAATCAACAGCTGGAGTATGGGTTTCCTCTTTGGGTGAATGGCATCTAACCTGTACAATCATTTATCTAATAATCATCTATCTGATAATAACTGATTCAACCTTCTATCGCTGATTTAATTCTGTGACATGAAACTAAACTCACCGGGTTTGTTTTTGAAATCCAGTACTATTTTAGATAATAACTGTCCCATACTTAATCTCTTTTTCAAGGCTGCTTAGTAGAGGAGCAAGTACAGCTAAGCAATTAAACAGTAACACAGATGTCTCAGACTAACATTAATAAAACATTAAAACCAGGAATGGTTCATTTCAAATACTGAAGCACTACATGCTGCCATGCTCAGTATGAGGTAGAAGCACTTTACATAGATCAGTTACTTCCCCATGAAATGTAAAAGGGAGAACAAGAGGCAAACATAGACTCAAGTTCAGTCTGGGTTTTAAATGCTCCAGATATTTTGAGGTGTTTAAAACAGGAGTTCCCCTTCAGTTTCATGACCACTTCAAGAAAACAAAACAACTTTCATAGGCAGTGGAGAGAGGCAAAAGGTGACATTAAAAGCTACTTTGTTCTTTCTAATTGCCAAAAGTCTAGATCGATGAAAAGCAGGAACTCGCATCATTAAAATATAAACCATGCAGTTTCAAGCTTTGGTTATCTACAAATGTGTGCCACTCACCCCGTTCATGTATGCCACTACATACAGAAGCAAGGCAGTACAACGTCTTCCCGGCTTTCATGTCTAGTGAGTCCTGTTTATTATACATCACACTGAGACATGTTCCAGACAAGGCATCCGCTGCTAAACGGGGCTGCAAAGTCCACTTCATAGTCAAGGGGCAGAGAAAGGTGATTGGGTTCTCCTCCTGATAAGTAAACTCTACATAATCCTCAGGGATGATAAAACTTGTCTAAAGTCCAGAATCTGGGTCAGGTTATTGGTTACCTCTACAGCAGCTGCACCAATAATGAGTTTGGGCCTCAGACTTGCAAACTTAAAATATTCCTTCCTGTACAGAACTTTATTTTGGCACAGACATAAAAAAATCAGCCAGGTCTGGGAAAATGCACAGCAAACCCTTCATAAACCTGAACCATCCCCATTTCCATGCAAGCCAGAACCAACCATCTCAGAAGAATTTAAAACGTCCTTTAAACAAATGTTACTGTAAGAATTATGGAATTGCAGAAAGTTAGGTGTTGGAAGCGCCCTCGAGAGATCATCTAGTCCAATCGTCCTGCCAGAGCAGGATCACCTACAGTAGGTCACAAAGAAATGTTGGCCTGTCAGGGTACCCAGAACAAGAGTTATATCACGTAGTAAGGAGTTCTTAGTAATTACTGTAAAGAAAACAATATTTACTCTTCCATGCATCAAGTTTGTATACTCTGTCAACCAGCCATGCAAATCCAATGATCCTTCTCTTACTCTGAGCTCTAAACGAACAGTTCAGAATTGTCTGTTGTACCAGCCCAGCATTTTGCAGCTGGAAAGCTCAGCCTAGCACCCAGCTCAGCCAGCCGCTGGCCCAGGAGCTGCCCTGGCTGTGAGGTGGCAGCAGCAGAGAGCAGGAGGGAGCAGGGCTGCGCACACAGCGCTGTGCTGACCTCTTTCCTCCCTGCAGCTTTGGCAATAGAGAACCAAGTTCACCAGCAACTTCTTTACAGCTGTAGGTTTCGTGACCCTGCCTACAACTGCATCTGCGTGCAAAACTGCTCTACCTGGGTGAAACTAGGCAAAACATTGCTTGTTGGGCTGGGTGTTGGCCAGAGTCCTTGAAAACCTGCTGCAGGATCTGCTCTGAGCTCAGCAAGTTAATTCTCTTCACACCAGTCATCCCTGAGCCCCTTGCTGGGGTAGCCCCAGGGGTCAGTACCAGGTAGCTGTGCTGTGCAGGGAACAGCAGAGCAATGCTGTCCCAGGGAGCTTCCCCTAGCAGGGAATGGTTTCTTGCATGGCTGAGCATCTGTCTGATCTGTGAACCTGTAACAGGGGCCAGCACAGCATCAGTGCCAATGTAGCACTTAATACCTTTCCAGATGAATGAGAGTTTATTTAATTAAACAAGTGTCTCACTCATGTATTTGGCATTATTAAGGTAAGAGTGGTTTTGTTTGTGGTTTTGCCTTTGAAAACCACCAAAGGAGGTGCTCACCTGGAGTATTGTGTCCAGTTCTGGGCTCCTCAGTACAAGAGGGATGTGGAGCTGCTGGAGAGAGTTCAGCGTAGGGCAACAAAGATGATAAGAGAGGTGGAACACCTCCCTTATGAGGAGAGGTTGAGGGAGCTGGGTCTCTTTAGCTTGGAGAAGAGGAGACTGAGGGGCGACCTCATTAATGTCTACAAATATTTGAGGGGTGGGTGTCAGGAGGATGGCACTGGGCTGTTCTCGGTGTCATGTAGTGATAGGACAAGGGGCAATGGTTGTAAGCTGGAACATAGGAGGTTCCACATCAACCTGAGAAGGAACTTCTTCACGGTGAGAGTGACGGAGCACTGGAACAGGCTGCCCAGGGGGGTTGTGGAGTCTCCTTCTCTGGAGATGTTCAAGACCCGACTGGACAGGTTCCTGTGTGACTTGGTTTAGGTGATCCTGCTGTTGCAGGCGGATTGGACTAGATGATCTTTCGAGGTCCCTTCCGATCCGTAATGATTCTATGATTCTATGATTCTAGCCTGTTCTGTGTCATGAACCTGCATCCCAAATGTCGTCCAAGGAGTTGTGGCTCTGTGCACGCTCAGTGCTCACTGCTGTTAGGGAGGGAAAGATTGTGGTGCTGCCCACTGGGCTACTGTGAAGGGGGTCAGGACCCCGGGGGTGCGTAGGGCCCCTCCACTGCAGTGTGGCTCCAGCAGAACACTCACCCATCTCTCGATTTGGCGTCTTGGATCATCAGATCGCTGATTAGTTAATGCTTGTACAGTGCTCTCTATTTCCAGTATTGCATAGGAAGTGGACCCATTATCATAAGTAATTACCGTTTGGTTATTGGTGTTGGCAGTCAAGCTATTCAAGTCACCTTCATGTTTTTCTTTTCTACCACTCCCTTCCTTAGCCTTCCATGAGGCAGAGCTGGTTGGGTGTGAACTAAGCTGAAAGATTGATGATGAAAACTAATTACATTCTATCTTCATGTTACTACTCAGACTTTACGTCAGCCAAGAAGTTCTCAGGGTCTTCTCTTCCTCTGGGGCCAGCACAAATGTGGGTCACAAAACCAGCCTTTACAACTTAGGTCTAAGTTCCATTACAAATGATTAGGCAGCTCTGCTGAGGGACTAAAAGAGTCTGAAAGTGTCTCTCAGCCAGTTTTTATTTAGAATATGTATATATCAGAATGCAGCAAGGAGCAGCCCACCCTCAGACTGTTAGGTGGGTTAGCAGATTTCTGTATTGCAGGAGGAATCTCTTCCCTTGTCTTGCTCCTGGTGTCCTTTTTGATAGATTTTTTTTTTAAATTGTGTCGATTTGCAGGTAATGTTCAGAAACCATTTCTTGTGTTGTTTTTGTAGTTTTCCTTGTAGTTCATAGATTTGTTCAAGCCAAAAACTCAAAGCCACTCTGGGGCTGTCAGCCTGTGTTGCTGAGGAGGAAAGTCCAACAGCTTGTGTAAACAAAGATGTAAACAGCGGTCTGTTGTAACTCAGTGCCTGCCTGGTGAGGCTTTGCATCCGGGCCCAGCTCCAAACACCTAGGGGGCTGCCAGCAGACCCCTTCCCCACAGCCACCCATTGTAACAGTGAGGAGTGCCATCTGCAAATCCTGGTGCAATTGTCCTCACACCTCTTCTTTTATTGCTAGGTATTAAAATGACTCATGCCAGCAACATCCTGTAAAGCACTAAGCACACTGCAAGTTCTGGAGACCATCTTTTGATTCACCTTAAAATCTGGTGGCTTAAAAAAGATAAAGACTTGCACATATTGGTACTTTCATTTCTTAATTATTTTTTAAAGGAGAGGTAGTTAGAAATGCTAAACAAAGTCTGACCAAGGAGTCACATCACGGGGTCCTTCAGTTCCCCCTGGGCAAAGGGAAAGGCAACAGTGGCTCTGCAGAGTGGGTGCCCATCACAACAGTGGGTTCTGTGTGATGACTCGATGTGTGTGATCTGGAGGAAAGCGACTGGTGGAACATGTCGCTTTTGCGCTCGTTTTTACCGGCTGGCCTTTGCAAAAGTTTTCCATCACAGAAATGAAACCTTAGCACAGGTCTGGGGGCGGCAAGTGCAGCAGCAGCAGCATGATTTGTTTCCCACTTGTACAGCTTTAGAGCCTTTTTTCTTGCCATTAGCAAACTCCAACCCCAACAACTACAAAACCCTGGAGGCAGATGAAAGGAAGTGGATTCATTGTCTCTGGACCAGCTCTGTGACATTTTATGAAGAGCCTCTTAACAGACCCAACGCCTCAAATATTTTGTCTCTTCAGCTCAAGAACGGCTTTTGAAAGTCAGTGTGGTCTAAAGTGGGACATGGGTTAATATGATCCCTTCCCCTGCCTCATCTAGAACGTCTCCAGGAGGGACCCTTATCTACTCCCATCCTCTGCCATCAGCCTGTTTACTCCCCACAGGGGTTCTGCAGTCTACCCCACAGGTTATGTTTTTCTGTTAACAGTCAAGATACCCAGAGCTCTGAAAAAGTAACACAGAGATTTATGCTCTTGTTTTGGAAAAACAATGTATTATGATAAATCTTCTTGAAGTAACAAGAAGGATATAACTCAACAGAAACTTTTACGCTTCCTTTCAAACCTTTACGTGGCTAACTGTGGTTTCTATGACAACCACATCGTGGTGTTCTGTGCTGCTCCTCTGTACCAGTGGTTCACACGGCAGAGAATGAAGACATCTCTGATCCCTTTCGTTATACATCAGCTGCAGCTATTAAAACTCAAGGAAGACCATCAGTTAGTGTATAAAGCCATAGATGTTGCTGCTGTCTAATCCCCATCTCCAGACAGGTTCTAGTGGTAACCAAGTGTATATAGGCTTTTACACATGATAAATAATGTACAACCCTGGGCTTTGAACACAACTGTTTTATTTGGAATGGGGTTTTTTTGTTGGACTGCCTCCTCTTCTGTCTTTGCTGCAAATAAAGGTAAAACAAGGGAATTTCTAGAGACCTCAGTGTAGTTATTAGTTTAGCACATTCATTTGAGTAAGCTGATCTAGTCAGAGGTGTGCCTGTGCATGACAGGAGGAGCTGGAACGTGTTGATCTTTAAGGTCCTTTCCAACCCAAACCAGTCTATGATTCTTCCTCATATATAGAAGTAGAATTTTAAAAACCCTTGAAAATATGAAAAACATATTTCTGTGTCCTCACCTTTTGACTGGTAATTGGGTAGATTTTAAATGTTAAAAGTGTTTATTGACAAGACAAATATTCTGCAACTGACAATGCAAATAATTTGATTTCATTACCTCTTTGTAGAAAGAGAAGGATTCTGTAGTGTCAGGAAAGTCTGTACAATGCATTCATTTGGGAGAGAAGGGGGAGGAAATCATCATATTTCCAACCTTTTAGGGTACATCCATTCAAACACTTAGGGGTGATCTCCATGTCCCCTTCAGGTAGCTCAACGTACCAAAGAAACTTATCCAAGGAACTGAGGAGATTAGGTATGTGGAGAGTGCTGAATATCAAACATAACTCAAAGGTCTTGCCCAACCTGAATTATTCTATGATTCAGACTAAGTTATCACAGAATCATGGAATCATTAGGGATTGGAAGGGACCTCGAAAGATCGTCTAATCCAATCCCCCTGACACAGCAGCATCACCTAGACCAAGTCAGACAGGAACACTTCCAGGCGGGCCTTGAACATCTCCAGTGATGGAGACTCCACAACCTCCCTGGGCAGCCTGTTCCAGTGCTCCATCACCCTCATCGTGAAGAAGTTCCTTCTCATATTTATGTGGAACCTCCTATATTCCAGCTCATACCCATTGCCCCTTGTCCTATCACATTGAGACGAGCCTGGCTCCATCCTACAGACACCCACCCCTCACATATTTATAAGCATTAATGAGGTCAAAACTCAGTCTCCTCTTCTCCAAGCTAAAGAGACCCAGCTCCCTCAGCCTCTCCTCGTAAGGGAGGTGCTCCACTTCCTTCATCATCTTCATTGCTCTACGCTGGACTCCCTCCAGAAGCTCCACATCCCTCTCGAACTAAGTGGCTCAGAATCGGACACAATGCAGATGTGGTCTCACCAAGGCAGAATAGAGGGGGAGAAGAACCTCTCTTGATTTGCTAACCACCCCGTTCTGATCCACCCCAGGATGCTGTTGGCCCTCTTGGCCACAAGAGCACATTGCTGCTCCACCAGGACCCCCAAGTCCCTTTCCCCTACACTACACTCCAACTGGTCAGTCCCCAGTTTGTACTGGTACCTAGGGTTGTTCTTGCCCAGATGCAAGACTCTGCACTTACCCTTGTTATAGCTCATTACATTTCTCCCTGCCCAGCTCTCCAGCCTGTCTAGATCTCGCTGAATGGCAGCACAGTCTGCTGGGGTGTCGGCGACACCACCCAGCTTTGTGTCATCAGCAAACTTGCTGACAGTGCATGCCAATCCTTCATCCAAGTCATCAATTAGTAGATTGAACAGGACCGGTCCCAGCACATATCCCTGGGGCACTCCACTAGATACAGGCCTCCAACCAGACTCTGTCCCATTGACCACTACTCTCTGGCTTCTATCGTGCAGCCAGCTCATGATCCACCTCACTACCCAATCATCTAGACCGCACTGCCTTAGTTTAACTGTGAGGATGCTGTGGGAGACTGTGTCAAATGCCTTACTCAAGTCAAGATAGATGATATCCACTGCTCTGCCATCGTCCATCCACCTGGTTACGCCCTCATCAAAGGCTATCAGGTTGGTCAAGCATGACTTTCCCTTTGTGAAGCCCTGCTGACTGTCCCTAATGACCCTCCTGTCCTTGACGTGCCTGGAGACAGCCTCTAGAACAAATTGTTCCATCACCTTTCCTGGAATGGAGGTGAGGCTGAACCAGGCCTATATACCTGGGTCTTCCTTCTTTCCCTTTCTGAAGATTGGAGTGACATTTGCTGTCCTCCAGTTCCTGGGCACCTCTCCTGATCCCCATCACTTAGAAAAGATGATGGAGAGTGGCCTAGCAATGACTTCTGCCATCTCCCTTAGCACACGCGGATGCATCGCATCTGGGCCCATGGATCTGTGCACATCCAGTTCGATCAACTTATCCCTAACCCAGTCCTCATCAACCAAGGCAGACTCACCTGTTGCTTCAACTTCCTCTGGACTCTCAGCAGTCTGGGACTTGAGATCAAGACAACCCCCAGAAGTATAGACAGAGGCAAAGAAAGTGTTGAGTATCTCTGCTCCGGCAGGGGGTTGGACTCGATGATCTCTTGGGTCCCTTCCAACCCCTAACATCCTATGATCCTATGATCCTATGATCTCTGCTTTCTCTGCATCCTCTGTCTTCAGGGCACCCACCTCATTCAGCAGGGTCCTACGTTGCCTCTAGGTTTAGTTTTACCTGCAGTGTATTTGAAGAAGCCAGTTTTGTTGCCCTTCACCTCTCTTGTAAGGTTTAATTCCAAGGAGGCCTTGGCTTTCCTAGTTGCATCCCTACATTCTCTCACTAGAGCCTTATAATCATCTGAAGTGGCCATCCCCTCCTTCTATGACCTATAGACTTTCTTCTTCCTCTTCAGTTTGCCCAGCAGCTCCCTGTTTAACCATGCAGGTCTTCTGGCTCCCTTCCTTGACTTCTTTCCTGCTGCACAAATATGCTCACTGGTGGATATGGGAGAGCAACGAGCCAGGGCTTCACTTACCTGGTTCCCCCAACTTTCCTCACCTCACAGGCAGCCACATGGCAGCCTCCTGCTCCCTCTCACATTGACTCTCCTTCCTTGGTGCAGCTCCTTGCCCTCCACCTCTGAATAATGATCTTTTTTTCTGAAGTGAGATGTGTAATAGGGAAAAGGAGGTGGCCAGAACTCAAAAGAATGAGAAAAAAAGAGAAGATAAATCAATTTGGGGATGTTATTTTGATGCTTTGCCCTCTATTTCCCTACACTTCTTCCAAACCCTCGGAAGTTGTTTCAATGTGAGTGCTGCTAGCCACATGGTTAAGATTCAGCTTGCAAAAATGTATGCTTACAGCAAGGAAGAGTTGCCCTTTAACCTGTAGCAGCTATTTCCTCTGAAAAGCACTAGTTTCATTTTCGCTTACAATGAAAAATGTGGGGAGGGGGAGAGGGAAAGGGAAGAGAACCTCATCTCTTTGTAAAACAGCCAAATGGTCTTATTTTCATTCTCTGCAGCAGACTTTTCACACAGCTCTTTTTGCATTATGCAGTGTGCCCTCAGGAAAGATATCTGGCAGGAAAAGCAAATGCAAACTCTCTCGTTAGTCTTGAAAGACCCGTTCTTGAGCATTTGAGGTCAATCCCCTTCAGCAGGTTCATTTTTGTTCATTGCAGTTTCATGAATTTGGCCATAAGCAAAAAGGAGGCGTTAGTTTAAAAAAGCAGAAAGTCTTAGTTAAGCAAAGCTGAAAGTTGGATGCCACATGAAAACATCAGGAAGCAAGAAGGAATTCCACATTTCTGAAATATACCCAGAAGTTTTACAAATAACGTACTTCAGCGTGAGCAGCCAGCAGGGCCCTGCTTTTACCAGCAACTAACACTAGGACTCCTCAGAAGACACGTTTTCACCTGAATTTCCAAGTGCCTTCATGCTTAGAAGACAGGCTCTTTTGCTCATAACTGCCATGATGACAGACCAGAACTACCAGCTTTATCTCCAGGCAAATTCTGAATTTGGTTAATCTTTCCAATTATCAGAAATTGTTACCTAGAGAGAAAAGTTTAGTTGCCTGTTTGTTGTAAGTGCAAGAAGAGGCCAGAACTCCCATCCCTGCTGTCTCCTGAGGTCTGTTCATGGACTCATGGAACACTGCGGATTGGAAGGGAACTCACAAGATCATCAAGTCCAATCTCCTGCCATAGCAGGATCATCTATATCAAGTCACACAGGAACATGTCCGGGTAGGTTCTCAACGTCTCCAGAGAAAGCTGCCCCCTGGGCAGCCTGTTCCAGTGCTCTGTCACTCTCTCTGTGAAGAAGCTTCTTCTCATATTGATGTGGAACCTCCTATGTTCCAGATTAATTTATCAGCATTAATGAGATCCTCCCTCAGTCTCCTCTTCTCCAGGCTAACAAGCCCCACATTCCCCCAGCCTCTTCTCCTAAAGCCTTCTGAGAATTTTGGTAAAGCCAGAAGTTTGAAAAAGATAACAATATGAAGTTAGGGGGGCAAAAGAAGGGGACACAGCCTTTCTTTCCTTCCCCTCATTCTTCCTCCTTGGAGGCTTCCTAGGCCAACTGTTGTCTGTGATGATGGGGCAATGTTATGAACTTCCACATCACTTCATCTTTGCAGAGGCATTTCCATGAGCAGAAGTGAATGGTTGAGAGCTGTGTCAGTCTGCATTCCTCCACAACAGTCCAAATGGCTATGGATTAAACAGACTGACTTCTGCTCTTCCCTTGGCAAATGTTTGCTTCCAACTTGCTGAGTACCAAAGCCTCATCTTGTAGCTCTAACCTGTCCTCTCCCACAGCCTGCTGCGCTCAGTGCTGCTTGGAGCAGGACCATCAGAACTGTCCTGCTCCTCTACAGGAAGGTATCCTGTGCACAAGTCCTGCCTCCCCATGCCCTAGAAGCGTTCTCCAGAAGCACTGCAGCCCCAGGCCTGGAACCTCTGGCCACCATCTGCCTTCTCTGGGCTACCTCCTGCCCCACAGAGGCATTTCTGAAGCTCGTGTATGTTGTTCAGGTGAGTTGTTGGGTACCTACCTTCCTGTAAAAGCTTTGGGAATTATTTTTGAATGAGAAGGCCATCACCTCATGAAAAATTTCACTTTCAAACTTTTTGTTCAAACAAGTATTGTCACATTTCCTCATTCTTGCCCAATGAGGATCAAAATGGATCTCCTGTAAGGACAATACTCAGCCACCAGCCTCCTGTCACATACATGTTTTAGAGACAGCAGCTCTCGTGCCTCTTCTGGCTGCCCTGAGCCCTGCTAAACCCCTGCTGTCTCTTGGAGAAAAGCAGAGGGCAGAGTGTCCCCTCCCAGACAACAAAGGGTGCTGAAACAATGCTGCTGCCAGTTCCTTTCACAAGGGGTCATTGTACACCCATCTGCATAAAAACCACAAAATGCCAGAAGAAAAATAAAGGCATCGCAAAGCTAGTGCAGTGAGCGAGGTGGCGAGAGCAGGCTGAAAATAGAAAGGTTACTGGTGAAATACGTGAGAAACTCCCTGGGTGTGTTTGGACTCAAAGAGAAGCATTCATTCTCGCAGTCTTTATTTTCTAGAGGCAGGTGCAATGGGTTACTTGTCCTATCACTGCAGATGAAACAGTCGTATGGGATCAAGGTGTAAAGGAGGGAGTCGGGTGTGCAAGAGCAGAGAGTGCATAATGCATTAGCATCAGCAACACAGACTGACAGGGAAGGCTTTTATACTGCCTCTCTATTGATAGGGATTTCAACCAGCAGTAAAAAAACTGCTCTTGACACTCATCTGTAGGGAAAAATATCCACATAGTCTTTGCTGTAGGACCAATTAGCCTGTGAAAGCAGCTGGGGGAAGGGGGAGGCGCGGGATATAAATGCGGGATGCATCCACACTTGATTACTCTAATGAAATGTCCATTGATTCCTATAGATTAATGTGAGAAGAACGGCAGCTGCGGAGTGGCTAACACCTCTAGGTCAGCAGCTCTGTGTGTGTGGGGGGGGATGTGTGTAATGGAGGGGGTAGTACACAGCCAGACCAAGGTAAACGAGAGAGTGTGAGTCTGGCCGCAGAGGGAAAGGTGGCTGAGGTGTGTGGCTCTGACAGCCAGTGACAAGGGGAGATCGGCAGGAGGCCGCAACGAGGGGCTGCAGGGATGGGGTGGTTCCTCCCTGTTTTGCTCACCACTGATGCCCCTCGCTCCCGTTTGACTTTGCTGTAAGGCAAGCTGAGCTCACAGGTCATCTGTTTTTGTTAGATTAATTTGATTCAGCATGTAGGAATAGAGGGCTGAGTGGGCTAATGGCTCTCTGCAGGTGACATTGGCAATGGCCAGCGCTCCTGTCCTCCTCCCCCATCCCTGTAGCAGTAAAACACAGGTCCCAGTGAAGAGCTTCCTCTGTGTCAGGGCTGCTAGCAGTGCCATGGGGAGCAGAGTCCTGCACTGAAGCCCCCATGCCTGGCACTGCCTCATTCCAGCTCCTCATCTCAAATACAAATACTATATCTCTTGCGCAATGTCGTGTAGATGAACTTAATTACAATAAGGGACAAGAGACCTGCTGAGTGACTGCGGCACTTCGTACAAAAAGGCTGGCATCATGCAGGGAATAGAGTTTTGGGGACCCTGCTGTAAGTTCCACAGAAGATGCGTCGTGACTTCCCACCTGGTAATTCTGGCATTTTGTCATCGAAGATGGTGTGCAGGTGACAGACTGCCTCTGGTGCAAGGGAAACCTTGAGGAGCAATGCCGCGGTGCAGGACTACAGCCATAAATTGCATCGGAGAAGGCTGTCATGAGCATGCAAAGGGGTAAAATACTTAGGCTGGAATTCTAGAAATGAAATTTCAAAGACAATAAAAATATCTCTGGGACAGAGCGTCACTGGAATAGCAGCCAACAGTTGTATAGGCTGTCCAGTTCCTCTGGTCACAATGGAGGAAAGCCTGGGGGTCTAATGTTGCTTATTACCAAGTCGTGTAGCTGTATTGCATTGCAAGGAGAGTTTGTCTTCAGTTGAGAACACAAAGTAATTAGACACACTGTGGCTGCTAATTCAGTTGTTCTCATTGCCTGCCTTACCCCATCATTGCAGCACTTGGGAATTCAACACCAGACAAAAATTCCAGAACCAAGGTTTCTAGGCAGTACGTACAAATGGGGTCAGGCAATTGCAAGACCCGCACAGCCCTGCAAAGACCTGGGAAGTGCAGGATCTGACAGTTGGGTATTAAAATTCCCGCTGTATTTCACTCACTGTGGGAGAAGGGTGGATGCGAACTCTAAATCATGGCTCTGATCAGCCTGCTTCTGTTTTGGCAGCAGTTGTGTCAAATGCCAGAACTGATTGATGCTGAGAGAATCTGGTCTCCAGTAAATGTCCCTCTATGTGAGCACGGGCAGAAAAAGATCAGAGTCTAGCATCATGCAAGGGTTTCTCCAAGGTTCTGCCCCAGCCATACCAAGGGCTCCCTGAACTCCCAAAGTGGTTGCTGCCACAACTTCTTCCCAAAGGCTGGTGAGCGATCTTATCTGGGCCAGCACTAGGCTGCCACCTGAGCCTGGACAGTACTTGCCACCTCCAGCTGTGGGACTAACCTTGCCTTTGTGCAATCAAGTGACAAAACTTTTCAGCACCATCTGCAGATCATAATTCATCCCTGAAAGCTCCGAGCGCGTGGTGCACAGGTTGCAGTATTTCCCCAAGACTGCTCTACCACTGCTTCCACCAGGCAGCCCTTCTTGGCCGATGCGTAGACCCCAGTGGAGCAGGAGCCTAGGGCTGACCCTGGGCAATGGGCAGTGGCACAGTGTCCCCAGACATCCTGCCTGGCAAAGGCCATCATGAGTGTGCAGGAGGCTCAGCTCGCAGCACTGACCTTCTCTGCAGCAGCAACATTTGCCTGAAAATGATGCCACCTCCTCTGGCCACTGTAAAACACTGGCTTTTAGTTGAATATTTTAATTTCTCTCTGTTCAAGAGCACACTCACCAACAATGTCTCCTTCAAGATTTCTGGTTCACTAGTGTTTAACTGTATGCTTCCTCCGTGCTTCTCTAAGATAACTAACTGTATCAGAGCAAAGATATTTGTCACCCTGCCTTCCCCAGGACGCTCAGTGAGCTGTCAGTGTGGATGCAGTATGTGTAAGGCATTAAAATGCAGCGCCTGATTCCTGCTGCCCGCGTGGGCACACAGGCTGCGTGTGGCTGTACAGGCAGCCAGAGCTGTGGCCAGGTGCTGGCAGTGGAGCCTGTCCCTTTAAGCCTGTCTGGTGTATTTTTAGAAGGCATAAATAGGCTGCATTCTCCCACTTGCTCACTATCCAAGACATAAAAAGGAAGGGTTTTCTGCTTTCTTCAAGTCTCCTTCCCCTGCTGGCACCACATAAGTCTGTCTTTTAAGCAGTACAGGTCCACAGCTCTTTTTTTTTATTGAGAAGCTGCAGAACTCTAACCGGTGGTTCAATAAATTGTATTACATCCCCTTCATACTGAATGCCCTACAAGCTTTGGCTTTCCATGTGTAATTGCAAGCTGTTATTAGCCCAGAGCTTTGTCCGTTACTGTGCCACACTATTGCTGAGCGGTCAATTTTTTTCCCCTGCCATTTCCTTTGCTCACACCATGCTGACCACGTTGGCCAGGGGCTGCCCGAGGTTTATAGTGCAGCATTGATTTTTCTTTTCTCTCAATACTGACAGAATCATAGATCCAAGGCAAATAAAGAAATGCATTCTGTGGTGATGAAATGTCTTTCGTTCAGCCTGGATTGAATCAAAGGCCATCACAGAAATGTTCTACTCTAAAATGCTAGTGAAGCTTAAGGCATTGTTGGAAAATGAATTTTCCATTTTCTTAGCTGTAATTTGGATTCTCAAATCACTGTACTAAAAATAATCAGATAAAATTGAATATAGACTACCAGCCTATGTAAAATGTTATTTGTTGGGGTTTGCAAGCTCCTGCAGCTGATATGAAAGGAATCTGGCAATAGATCAGAAAAGTAATTGCTTAGGTGGGTTTCTGGTACATAGCATTACTTGGAATACAAAAGCAAGCCTGCTCTATAATTCATACAAACCAGGGTACAGACCCAAACCATAACGGTACCTTTTGCATATCTACCAGAGGGAGGTATTTCTAGGAACAAGTCACCACCTTATTTCATCTACATCTCAGTGGTCAGTGTTTTTCCCTCCTTGTTTGGGGATGTCAAAGGACATATTGAGATGGGGAGCGTCGTTGCCACGGTTGTACATGTGGAGAAATAGAAGCAGAACAAGTCTGTGGGGACAGAGCAGAGACATGCAGTGAATCTCTGTCAGAGCCTGGAAGAGAAACTGGGTTCTCACAAGCTTAACACCATTTTCAGTGTAAAATAAAAAGAGCCAGGAATTTCACGAAGTGTGGGAAGGGGTCTCTGCACGTGATGCCCTCATCACCACACTTTGTTAGAGGCCAGAGATGATCCCAGTCTGCATTGCTGGCTGCACTGGCACAGCACCCTCGGTTAGCAGTCTCACCAAATTTTTTGCAAATGTCATTGTCATAACACTGAGGCAGATTATCAACCCAGACCTGTCATCTTGGGAAACAGAACCACACAATAAAGATTCCCTCATACTCTGGGTTGGTTTGATTTGGGTTTGTTTCCCCTACAGTGTCTGGTTGAGTTAACTATTGGTGTATGTGGCCGTTAGACATTTAACCCAAACCAGCACTGAGGACATCACTGCTTTCTTCCTTGAAAATGCAGGACAATTGTGCAGAAAGACTGAACAGAGGATCCCTGTGTCCTTTTCCTTGGCAGAGGTGGCACAGTTCCCTCTGTGGCCCTGCAAAGGTAAAGCTCCAACTTTTACAAGGTCCCAGGGTCAGTGTTACCAAAATGTCCTCTGGCTCCATATTTCGGGGAGATGCCACATGTTCTAGTGAGAAGCTAGGAAAAACCCTGCAGCAAAAGAAACAATCAGGGAAAAGGTACCCGGAAAACAGGAAGGGTATTTATAAATGAGGGTTACAGGTGGATTCAGCAAAGTTAACCTACAAACTGAAAACATGAATGTATTTGAATGTAGCTCTTGGCAACGCTGCATTAATTCCCAGCTTTGGACTCTGCTTCTTTTCCTTTCTTAATGACTACATGTCTGGTATCAATGTGCAGTGTTTACAGCTATTCCTTCAGCACCACATTCTTGGCAATGTGCTGTAGGTGTTCACACTGCATAACAAATCAGATCATTTTCATCACTTGATTATCTACATAAAGCATTTTGATGTCAAATTCAGTGTCTTGTTCAACTTGACCACCAAGAAACGAAATCAATTCAAATAGAACGATCTCTCAAATGTTTAAATCCTTCCTTCATGCCAAATGTTCAGAACTTTTCCTTACAGCTCCTCTCAAAAGGTTGCAGCGCGACTGGATCTGCACCATTTACTGTGACAGGCTTTGTTGTACTGTCACAGTATTTTGTTTTGTGTATTTTAAGAACACTCCACAGTGGACAGAAAATCAGGGTTAGTTTCCCACTGTTTGTCTTCACAGTCTGATTCTCCCCTAAGGTTCAGAAACCCTCAGAAATGCATTGCTTTCTCTTCCTCCCATCTTGTTCCACTCCAGCCTCCTCGTGTTCAGTAACATGTAAAGCTGTATCAAAGAATCTCTGCAACTGACCCGAAACCAGATGCAAATTGGCTCAAAACCTGCAAAAAGTAGATCTGCCTAANATCCCTCTTGTACTGAGGAGCCTACAACTGGACACAGTACCCCAGGTGTGGTCTCACCAGGGCAGAGTAGAGGGGGAGAAGAACCTCTCTTGATCTGCTAACCACCCCTCTTCTAATCCAAACCAGGATGTTGTTGGCCCTCTTGGCCACAAGAGCACATTGCTGGCTCATAGTCATCCTGCTGTCCACCAGGACCCCCAGGTCCCTTTCTCCTACACTACTCTCCAACAGGTCAGTCACCAGCTTATACTGGTACCTGGTCCTCCATGATCCTCCACAAGACCATCTATACTGGACTTGCAGTGCTTTTCAGGTCTTGCCTCTGCCATTGTACAGTTATCACAACCAGTACCTTTTTGGGAAAACTTTTTCAGACCCAGTAACTCGGATCTTTTCTGACTGATGTTCCTGCTGCTTATGGAGTAGACTGAGATTTGAATTTAGAGTCAGTGCTTGTGTTTGGACAGTACCTTCGTTAAGAGTTGTACAATTAAGAAGCAGAGGTTTCCAAGTGATGGCTCCACCAGGGATGGAGAATAACACTCAGGCACTGTGGGAATGGTTGCACAAGGAAGGGACAAAACTGAGGTGTGTGTACAAGCAGTAACTCGGCTGCCTTTCTGCCTCTGTCCCTGTGTGGATCGGCAGCACTGCTTACGGCTAAAACCCGGTGCTCTGCACAGACACCAGTTAGGAATCTCCACTCTAAATCTTAAGAAAGGGAAAGTGAGGAGAATCTGCAACAGGATTAGTGTCAGGGAATGCAAGCACGATAAATACTTGCACATACTGCCCAATTGTATATAATAACTTAGGTATGGAGGAAATCATTGTGGGGGAAAAAGCTGTTAATTGGATCATATACAAAACGTTATGTTTTCTTAATGTCTCAGCTGGCGAATAAGGGCTTGTTGGCTGGTCCATGATCTCCGTGGTCTTATCAATTGCTCCTACTAGTAAGCAGCTCTTTTAAGGGGGATGAAAAAGATCAGCTATTCTTACAGTGCCAAATGGGTGTCTTGTCTCTGATCTACCGGGTTCACAGCTTTAAGTGCAACTGGTTGAACAAGCAAAGAGCAAGGGAGACCAGAGTGGTATCAAAATGCAAAGCAGCTGCGTTGTTACCTGCAGTCCTGTACTCTCCCTGCTCAGCCAGGGGCAGCTTTGTTAAAATGAAATGAAAGCAAAAAGAAGATAAAGAATATTAGTCATGATAATTCCAGCTGTGCTGTGGAAGTAAAGGAGATGTTAAAGGACCTATCAGCCTTGGTTGGTCTGAGGGCTAAGAGTGTGTCTGAGTTTGTCACTGGCTGCTGCAGGACCAGAATACTGACTGTATAGTTCGTGTCCTTGGTTAAAGACACGTAACTGTGATCTTGATTTATGAGATCCCCTGTTCTCTGAATTCTGCTAAAGTGCCTGCAGTCAGGGACCAGCTGCTTTTGGAGGCTGTAAACTGTGCTGCTCACCAGGCAAGGCGCTTGCGTTTTGCCCAGCGAAAAAGTCCTTTGGACCCTCATCTGCCTTGGGTGGTTTGATGATCTTCTGTAAAAACCATAGCACAGGCAGAAAGTCTTTATGTCTCCAGCAAGTTGTTTCTTTTGTGAAGCACTTTCCATGGGGAAGAATGTTGTATGTCTAAAGCCCAGCTCCCTTTGAAGAGCTCATCTCCCTCCGCCTCTTGGACGGTCATCCTTCAGCAACAGATCAAAGAGGACTCCTCAGTACACCGGTGTTGTTTAGAAGCGATCACCATACAAATGTTGAACCAGTCTGAGAGACCTGATCCCTTCCTGTGTAAAGGTCCCCTGAAAAGCTGTTCTCTGCCTGCAGCCCTTCCTGGGTTGGAGCATCCTTAAGCCTGTTGCCTAGCCCAACATGTGCACCCTTCCAAACTGCTGCCAAAACACATGAATTTCCATAAAGCATACAGAAAACTAGTGAAATGATAATGCTCATTGGGAAGTTCTGTCTAAATTGAGACTTTTAAGCACTAATAATAATTAACTACTTTCTTAGCAACAAAAAAAGTCTTAAATGCCTATTTACTTAACAGTCCCTAGGGTGTCTTTGTTCTGAATGGGCTAAAAAATCTTAGCTGCAAAATAAGCAGGCAATTCCAATCAATAGAGCCAGAGGACTATATTGATTACCAGAACTCCATTCTTTAGTCATTAACCCTGTGAATTCTTTACAAAAGCTGTACAGGACAATTCCTAACCACTACAGCATTTGAGGATTCATTCAGATATTTGAATGTCATTAAACTTTCATAGCCCCTTCAGCCTCGCCTGAAGGACTGGGCTCGGCAGCTCCCCACCACACAGCCCCACTCTGACAAACAGGATTAATCAAGCCCAGAAATTTTCTCTGCAGATATGGGTTAATATTACCACAGAACACGAAGACAGCTCATGGAAGATGTGAAATAATATTCTTAGTTTCTCTACAGTTCAGCTCCAAGCCTGAATGCTCTGTGTGGTAATAAACACACCTTTCACTCATCCTTGTGTCCCATCCTTGGAGGGACCCTGTAGGTCCCTACCTCCCTAGCAGATGCCACAGAGCTCCATGTATGGACAGAAAGGGAATGACACACTGTGGGGTAGTGAGGTGGGAGGGCAGCAGTGACAGTGTTGGGAAGTCATGCTGAGAGGTCTCTCCACCTCCTTTCCCTCGCTGGGTCCTGTGGGTCTTGCCCTCACGACATCTCCCACTCAGCAGCCCCATATTTAAGAGAAGATTCGCGCATTTCAGATTAAGAAAGTTCATGACACACAGTAATGGCTCTAAATGGTAAATTGAATCACACAGACAACTGAATAGAAGCAGCAGAAATGAGCCAAATGCCAGTGATCCAAGGGGATGCTGAAGGAACCCCCAGCAATCACAGGGCCATTGCAACATAGGAATTCCTCCTCTTCAACATTCAGGTGGCTCTAGTGATACAGGACGGGTAGGATATAATGCAGAATTTCTTTGCTGTGGAAACTGGGAGCTGACTAGCATCTTGTAAATATACAGAGGAGGATTGGTTATTTCCAAGTATTTCCATAACATTTTACATTCATTTTAGCCACATCTTGTTCCTGGGTTGCTTGAACCAACTCTTCACTTATTGGTTATGGTTTTGACCTAAAGCCTGGTAGATCTGAGGTTTGGCTCGGGTGGTGTTTGTGCTGGCTGCACAGCACAGCCGTGGTGGCATTCCTGGTCTCCTTGTGTTGCACCTTGTGCAATGACAATTTTAGCCACAACATAGCAGATGAGCAGCAAGCGGTCATTTTGAGATGAAACTAAGACTATTTTGAAATTAGGGAATGGTTGGAGAAATACACAGGAATCTGCTTAAACGCTTGCAAACAGAGAAAGTAGCTTCAGAGCCATAACTGAGCAATATTCCTACATTTAGTCACAAAAATCATGCTGCATCATTTTTACAATTTGTACTTGAACCACTCTCCCCAAGAGAGCTATAATGAGCCGAGGCCATTTTCATGACTATTGATTTCATGGTTAAAATTATAGTATTTGGTGGTTATTTGACCAAACTGAGATTATTTTATGTTTTGTAGACAAGAGCAACAGCACAACTTGTGTCCCTAGGAAAGTCCAAAGTCAGGAGCTGCAAAGCAGCACCACTGCTCCTTCGACCCTAGTGTGCTTCTTGATGGTGCTGCTTTGCAGACGGCAAGCAGAAGGTGCTCAGAGCTTCAGTGACTTTCCAACATCACCCCATGTGTCGTGGCAAAGTGTGGGATAGATTTCAGGTCCTTCCAGGCAGTGCCCTCTGTGCCATTGGCACAGATATTCTAACCTGGGAAACACTCAGACCTGCTTGCAGGGCTGCTTGTGGTGCATTTTGTGGTGGTCTCTTTTTAAGACTGGAAGGCCCACATTTCATTATAACTCGTAGTCAATGAATAGGCATTGGGCAACCACGGGAGGTTCCACATAAATGTGAGAAGATGAGGTGACAGAGCACTGGAACGAGCCGCCCAGAGGGGTTGTAGAGTCTCCTTCTCTGGAGACGTTTCAAACCTGCCTGGACATGTTCCTGTGTGACGTGATCTAGGTGATCTTGCTCTGGCAAGGATATTGGACTAGATGATCTTTGAAGGACTTTCAGTAGGTTCCAGTTCCTGCTTTTCGACACACTAAACCAATTGCCATTAGAGATGGATTTCAGATAAATCCAGAAATGTTTTAAGCAAATTCCTAAATGTGATAACATCTCCAAATGTCTTTTCGAACAGAGACTTTCCAAGGACTATTAGGACTGAATGAGCCCAGGACCATCATGAGGACAGAACCAACACTTCTTTGCACTTTGGGGTTTTTTCTCAGCATGAGACCTCTCTGTATCTTATGACACTAAGGGCAGAGCTCACATCCTTCTTTTTGGAACAGAAGAGCAGAATTGCTGATGTTTAGGTGATGTTTACATTTTGTGCTGGGTGAAATCCAATACGGCTACAAGTATTTCCTAGCAAACTCTTGTGCACCACCAGGGGCTGGTGGAGAAGACAAGTAGGAAGTTCCACCCCAGCAGACAGGAGCTGAGCTGTTGCCTGATAACTCCACGTGAAATGGGGCCAGTGTAGCTATGATTGACACGTTTTTGCTTTTTCCTATCAACATCATGGAAATCATCACTAGTTTGACCCATGAATTTTTAGATCTTGGCTCCAGTAGCTGGTGCTGTCTGCATCTTCAGAACAGGAACGTTTTGACATCCTGTTTTCTGCAGGCTGAGTCAGAGGTCATGGCACAGGGTGGTGAAATACCTTTCTCCAGCTGCTAGTGGGATTCTTCCTTCAAATAAACACCTCTGTCCCCACAGGAGCAGCTGGAGGCTGTGTGTCTGCGTGAGCAGGACAGCTTCCCTGCGCCCTTGCAAGGAGCTTCCATGAGGCTGTTCAGCGTGAGGGTGATCCCTTTGCTTAGGCCTCTTGGGCATCATCATGCCAAATCTGATCTTCCATGAGATGGCCCTATCCAGGGCTGAGCTTCCAGGACATGAGACAACCTTGATGAATGCAAACAGCTAAAGCTACTCTCAGTACATAACACCCACTGAGTGTAGGGGCTCCTCCAGCTCAGAGTAATATGCTTTGGGGAGGAGTGCAGGGGGACACAGGGGAGAGCAGATGGAGATGACAGAACCCTCCTGCACCCAGCCAAGAAGGGAGAGGAACACTCCTCACCCACTCTGAGAAACATCTTCCTCTGCATTTAGCAGAGGAGCAATTACTGCTTTCCTGTCCTCTGCAGCCCTTTTAAGTAAAAGTCTGACTCCAGGGAAGCAGTTCTGAAGTGAAGCTACAGGCAGACCCTGGCTGCACAACTGGTGCCGAGGAATGGGCGTTAGACGTGCAGAACTGCTGTACAGGGCACTGGCCTTGCAGCTCGTGGGCAGAAGTTCCTGTGGTGGTTTGGTTAAGGGAGGAGGAACGTGTGCCTGGTGCTGGGTATATGGCACAGCAAATCGCTGCGGTGCTCGAGACTCTCTGTATCACCCATCCACCAGGCACCCAAGAAACAATTACCCTGCCAAAGTGCTGTGTGCTGGTAACTTCATCTCTGAAACAGCTGGGCCATTTAGCAATAGGCCTCTGCTCATTGATCTTAAGACATGGTGGTGCTGCCATTCTGTCGTCCTCATGAGCCAAAGGCAGAGACGCTTTGGCAGAAGAAAGAGGTGCTTAAAGGCTTGTTCTGATTACATCTGCCCCACACCAACAGCAGTAGCTTAAGTCAACAGTTACCTCCGTGTAAAAGGGGATGGTGGCAGATCAGAAGCTGGGGTGTAATCTTCTCATTGCCCCAAACTATATTTCCTTCTTGGCAGCATGGCTTAACGATAAATGGTCAGTCCTTGCTCATGCAGGACTCAGGACAGGCAGCCTTGCAAAAGCTGCTCAGTGCTCATGCTGCTGCATGGGCACTAGTGGTCCCCAGAGCTGCTGAGGGAACAGGCTAGGCTTCCACATGCATCCTGGCTGTGAAGGGCTCACAGGAAGCAGCCCCTGTGTCATAGGAGCTGCCAAAGATAACATTTCAGAAGGTTTTTTCAGAGGCTTCATAAATGTTGTCCTTGTTGCTCTCTGATGAATCTCCTCGTTGGTGGTTGCACTGAAGGGAGCAGGTGCCAAGTGACTCCCCTGGAAGGGATGACTCCATGTCGGGTTTCTCCATCACTGTCACACGTATCTCTGATAATATTTACTTACCATTTGAAAAGAAAATGGCTTTCTAAAGCCATTATTTCTTTCACCCGTCTGCTGTCATAAAGGTCTTTGTGATGGAGTGATAGCAGATCCATGCACAAAAAGATACCAAAATCTAAGGTCATCTCTAGGTAGGGCAATGTGAAATCACTGCAACTATCAGTAGCAGTCACACCCTTTGTGTAAGCAACGGCGAAAAATTGCAAACTGAAAATGAATGGTAAGATGAGCCCTGGTATTGGAACCACTCAGAAACTAGATTTGGGCTTAACGTTGGTTTTTCTAAGGTTGCATTTTATTCTGTCTCATCCCATCTAATCTTCCCCATATTCTTTTCTGTAGGTGTTGAACCTATCCCTTGACACAGCTCAGTCTGTTTATCACTAGCAGGATGTAGTGAATATGAAAGCCGCAGTAGCAGTGAGTCGTTTAGCGTGCACATCACCGATTACGGAGAAAACGGGGATGCTGTTCCATTATGCTAAAGCTATAAAGCTCACACTAATACAAAATATTGCTGGCAGTCACCTTGTCTTCTTCTTCTTTTAACAACTTACTAATGGTCTGTAAATATGAAAGCAAACTTTGATTTTTCCATCTGGATACACTGAAACTTCCTTCAATAAAAATGCTAGGGTGCATTTAACACTGTGACCAGAAATATTGAAATTTGACAGTTAGGAGGTTAAAGGTTTCAAATTTATACACAGAGGTGTTTTGCTCCTGTCATGGTTGCAGCAGCTTGCTCAGGATAACCCCTTTTGCTTACTGAACCTTTGAAAAGCAGAGAACATTAAGCAATACATCTTGGCAGATGCCCTGGGATTTCACACCAGCAGCAGCCGTCCACATGCACACAAAAAGGGAACCTCTTAGGTGAAAACTGGTCAAGCCTTTCTCTCTTTCTGCTCCCGCACCGTGAACTGGACAGCAGCTGACCTACACTGCTGCCATCCCTGCCACTAGAATTAGGACAGAGTCTGCAATATTTTTCAGGTCGAAGTTGCCTCTGCTTTTCATTCCCACATAGGTTGCTTGAAACAGTGGCATCAAGAGAACATGTACAGAAGCCATTACTGTGAGGAAATGGCATCATACAGAAAGATCTTTCATGTTCCCACCACCTGTGTAAAAGATAAAATCTACTTTTCATCCCAAATGTAAAGTTTTAGATTTCTTCTAGTCTTCCAAAAGAAAGACTAAAAGTTCCTAAGAAGGAATTTTAACCAGTGGCATGTATGTGCAGCACAGTATTTGCCTCTTTGCTGCCATCTGAGAAAGTGCAGCTGTGACCAGGCCAGGTACCACAGTGCTTCCAGCTGGTTTTAATTGCATTTTGCAAACTCTACCAAAAAAACCCCCACCAATCCCCAGTATATGCTGATTTACCCAGAGACCATCACCACATAGACCTGCTTGAAGCATTACAGCCTTAGCAAACCAGCAAGGAAGATGACCAACTTAGCTTTTTTTTCCCTTCATATCACAGCATGAAAGAGAATCACTGTGGGCATTTCTTTTCGCACACATCATAAAGCTGTCCTCGTAAATATCACTTTGAATACACACTGGCTGCTTGCCTGATGTTCTCAAAACAGTTACAGCAAGAACACACTTTTACATACAGGTATCCCTGCAGCATTAACTCACCCACCTTAGCATGTCCCACGCAGATAGGTGGGGGGGGCTGTCAGAGAGGACGCTGCTGAAGGCAGCCCTGTTTGATGAATGTCCTCCTGCTGTCACTCTGGGGGCTTGAGCAATGCAGGCTAGGGCCTGCACTGAGATTATAGCCCCTATTCACTTCAAATCGAGCAGCTTGCAGCCTGTGCCTTTATGCTTATGGGACTGCATCAGTGGGAGCACCAGGCATGGGCAAAGCCCATCTGTTTGCGCAGCACTTGGCCTGGGCCAGGCCAAGGTGGGACATGGGGCAGGAGCTGAGGGGTAGCTGGTAGGAGATCCTGCTCTGGACTTAGTGCTCTGACACTGAAACAGCAGCACTGAAACCTCGCAAAAGCGAGGGAGCCAGTTGCACACAGGAGTTTGGCAGGTTAGCGACTCTGCAAGAAAGAGGAGGCAGCAGTGCTGAGGCACTGTCCCCATTGCAACATGTGTCATGCCCGGGTGCACCTGAGAAGAGGGATCCCATAACATGTTTCTCATGCATATTTTGGTCCAGGAGCAGAGGCAGGAAATGCTGCCTGGGAAGCATGCAGCAGGGACTATGCTGTACCAGAACAAGTGTTCTGGAGTGTGTTCTCACTGTGCTGGGAAGTATGTGGAGGTCACCACACCTCAGGAGGTCCAGCTCTTCCAGCTTTGGCAATGGTGAGGCTGCAGGTTTGACCTAGCTCATTCTTATGTGTGTAAATCCCCATCCAGGTTCAGGGGTCTCTATAGTTAGGAGATTGATGTGTCTTGTGCACAACAGAGCTGCGGGTCCTGCAGGAGTCCAGGTTTTTTGGCTAATAGCACCATTTGTATTTCAAATTACTTCCCTGCATAATGGCCTGTTCATCCTAGCTCTCTGTGACAGACAGTTCACCATCCTGTGTATCACTGAGATAAAGCTTGAGGCAGACTGACTCTGGTAGAGGCACTCTAGGCAGTGAAGAGAGGCTGGATTAGAAAACAGCCAAACCCCAATTGTCAGTAACGACATGGAAAACATTAATCTTCTCTATTAAGGGCTTCATTGGTCCCCAAGGGTCTCACTGTGCCATTCAAGTCCTAGAAGGAGCCCACCTAAGCTCCTTGTGTTGGGTGAAATCTCCCCTGTGCCATCATCAAGAGTACATCACCCAGGCCTTTGGAAATTCAGGTTAAACACTGCGAGGTACAAATATATTCTCCTGACTCTAGTCTTGCTATTGTTGGCTTTTTTATTTTCCCTAAATGTTTCTTTATCAGTTTTGCTCTCGAGCACCAAGAGTGGTCTGCACGAGCCAGCAGCCTTCGGCTCACCTCCGGTACGACCATGCAAAAGAAGCCATTTTTCATTATTGATAAAATGTAATGTCATAATGTCATGGCCTTTCAGGTCATCATCTTTGTAAGTCAGCCATGACATTATCACAATTTATAATGATAACAAATGACCATAATGTTTGCATGTAATTTTCATTGGCTATTGCAGAATTCTAAAATCACTCCTCCTAAGGATGGATTTCATTAGCAAGCAACTGCTCTTACTCGGTGCTAACTGCTTCTGCTGGGGGCTCTTCTTTCTGATACACAAGATTTACGTATTTAGTAGAAATCTACAACTTGGTGGCTCTGTGTCAGTTAAGTACTAATGCAAATTGCAGGAATGTTCTTGCCTTCTCTAGTAGCGAGTGCTTCATAATGTGTCCAATTAATAATAATAATTTCTAAATCCTTAGGCTGATCTGCACCCCATGAAGGATTGCTGGATGGCAGGTCTGGCTTGAGCATCAGATTCACCGTCGTTTTGGCTTTACTTATTTAATATTTCATGATAAACTTAAAAGATTTAGAGCTTCCAGAGCTGGTGAGAATCACAGGATGTTTACTTTCATGTGATATTTAGAGGTTGGAGCTCCAGTCCCCAAAAACTTTAAACATATTCTTAGCTTTAACATCTGGAGTGAGAACATCACTTGGGTGGGTTCCCCTTGCTCTGCAGGATCAGGACCTTAGTGTAAGTGTGCCAAGTTCAATAGCGCTGAGTCTGGAGCACTTGCAGGGAGCACTCTAATCCATAAATAAATACTCCTCCTCCACTTCTCAGCCTTCTGAAGATAATGCATGAAAAACAACAAAAATACCTGGGGACCCCTGGCCTCTTGAAAAAGCGGAGCCGAGCTTTTCTATACAAATATCTATATGTGTGCGTGTGTGCGCGTGCTCGTGCACGTGCATGTGTATGGAATAAATTAAAACAAACACAATAAATGCTTCTGGAACAGCAGCTGTGAGTTATAGTCCAACAGACTCCATGACAGGCCACCAGGGAAAAGGACTCTCTGAGCTGCACAATTGGTCCCCAAGGGACACGGTGCCTCAGAGAGGACAAAGCAAGAGCTGGGGACTCTCAGCTGTGCTTTGTTTTGGCCTATGAGGCTTATCAGCCCTGCGTTGTGATTAATTTTTCATCTGCAGCAAGAAGCTTGCAGGAGCAGTTTACCTGGGGTTTTTTTTCCCTTTCTTGTGACCGCTGCTTTTTTCACTGGAAATTATAAAATTACTGCCCTTGGCCATTCACAGGCTGCCTTGCTAATATTTTTAAGGCAAACAAGGATAACTTCTGTGTTTGTTGTGTGGCTACCGCAGAGTCTGCAAAAGTCAGGCGGAAGTGATGCTCTGCCATCTATGAGTGTTCTATGAGTAAGCGGGAGGCGCTCTGTAGGAAATATTAGGCGAAGTTTCATCTTTTGTCAGGGTGACACCAAGGCTTCCTAGTTGTTATTACTGTTATTGCACTGCCATGAGGTCATGCAAACATGCAAAGGGAAAGCTCTCTTTCTGAGTCAACTGCCTATAAACCAGCTTATTGTTTGCAGAATCTCACTTTATGTGGGATATTGCCCAATTATATTCATGGCCATTTATTTTGAAGAGCTTGAACATCACTCATATGGGGAACTCCTTGTTACTGTCTTGGAGTTCTCCACCAGAAGACTAGTTTCATCAATTTTCCAAGCTTCCTGGTCTCCAAATGACCCACTAAGGTCACCCATGGCAGCTCAGTCTCCATGCTGTAATTGCTCAGACAGACCACAGGCGGTTGGTTTGTATGCTTCACAGAGAGTGTTCGCTCACAGCGGCAAAGGGGGCTGAACTCTTTGCATCAAGGATAAATTCTGATGCAGGCACACTTGCATCAACATAAATTCTTATAAGTCACATTAGTGGAAGCATCTTTGAGCACTCAACGTTAGTATTTGCAGCAAGCAATGACCATTAACCAGGGTCTTGGGAGATACTGAAAGAACCCAAAGTGTCTGTGTTTAACTGTCCATCCTGACATATCTTTTTATTACTCTTTTGTTCACTTATTTCCTCAGTGCCACTCGAGTTTTACTTTCTTTCTTGAATATGTTGACAGCCAAGGGGCTTGGCTGAATCACATAACGTTTTGCAAACCCTTAGTGAGTTTGCAGGTCAGTTTTAGCACAGCTCCAGATTTTCTCTTCTGGTTAATGCCCCCAAAGATCAGATGCAAAGTGTGGGAGATCTGAGTGGATTCGCCTTGGTTGCTCTTATGTTATCGCAAAACACTGTTTGCTGAGTTTTAAAGATGATGGCTGCATTCTGCTGCTTTAATGATGTTTCTTTTGATGACACACATGATGAGACATCTGAGAGACTGCACAATACTGCTGCCATAGTCCGTAACTTTCCAGGACGGTGGACTTTTGCTCCACCATCACTTTGTTGCTTTCTAGCACCCCAGCCCCAGCTCTGCGCCGGCCATTCAATCAACTGCCCTGCTCGTATGAGTGCTTCTGTTGGCTTGGTCAGAGTAGACACTGCTTTTCCACAGAAAGAGAGAAGAACCTATACTAATGTAGAAAGGCACAAAGACAAGATTCAGTCGAAACTTCTGATCAAACCTCCTCAGGCAATTGTTTGCAAAGGTGCTTTCACCCTTTGGTTTCGTCTTGGCATTGTCCTAGCAGACCTGTCCAGGCTTCCTCCCGCTGGCTACTTGTGCCTGTGTCTGAGCTCAGTCACAAGTTGTCACCCAGCTGTGAGCACAGTTTGCCAGGTCGTTCGTTCCCCACTACCTGAGAAATGTCCACAGAGGGCAGGCAAAGGGTGGAGGAGCTTTTTAGTGGGTTGAGGAAAGAACGAGGCACGGGTTTTGGCTGAGGAGAGGCAGAGGTGGGTATTACTGCCAGAATAAAGCCAGAGCCACTTGATCCCTCCAGAGCACATCATTCTTTTTTTCGGAAGACCACGTAAGAAGTAACATAATGTGTAGAATTAGCACAGATTTACTGCTTTGTCATTAAAAACGGGTTCTCTGCCAGAGCAGCCTTGCTTTGTGTGTTTGTACTGTCAGGCCTTGGCTCAGCCCAAGCATGTGCTGTGCTAAAGCAAATGAAAGGGGAATTATATAATATTGAATGTGGAGCTGTCTCCAAATGCATTGAAAGTGTAGGTTATTGTCTTTTGGCATTTCCTAAAAAGCCTCTTGAGCTCTTGTTGGCAACTGCTGATATTGAGGGTACTTTTAGCTGTTTAAGTCTTCCTGTTCTAACAGGGGTCAAAGGGCTGTAAAGATCTTCTCAAAAGGATATAGAAGGAATCATTAAAAGGGAGGAGGAAGAAAGTGACAGAAGGTCAGCCTTTTTTTTTTAATGGGTGCATCCCCGAGGGGGTCAGACACAGTTGTGCATTATACTCCAGCTCCAGTACCTGACTTTTAGAAACCTACAGCAAATCCTATTAGCACTTCCATAAGCATAAAATACAGGAGAGAACCCAGTGTTTCAGGCAGAAGTAAAGAAGAAAAACCGTGAAATAAATCAATTTAGTCTTTCAGATGAATTTAAATCAACATAGCAAGGACTATGACCAAGAGGAGGACAAACACTCAAACGTGTGCAAGGCATTTTCCAGCCTCTGAGAAGCGTGCACATGTACGTGTGTGCTTAATTCCCCTGCTGGTCTTGTTTGCCTTGGAGACAAATTCGGTGTGTGCCCGTTGCCGTAGCGTGTCGTGTAGCTTTTGGTAGGGACTAGTATAGGGCAAAAAATTCACTTCTTTATGTGACACAGCCAAACAGAATTGTGAAGGTTTTCAGTGATTTCTAGATAGCAAGCAATAAACTGCGCTTGCACCCACACACTTACTGCCTAACACCCCATCTGGTAACATTTCCACGTCTCCAGGAAAGAAATCAATAGCAATAATCTGTGAGGGCCTCGTAGGGTGTATATTTTTTTATCGCAGCGCTATTTGGAATTTTTTTCCTATCTGCTTACAGCACCAGATTGTTCTCTTTTTGTTATCTAACACTGAAATCTTGGAGCTATTATTATGTTTTCTGAAAATCAGTGACAAACGTGGGGTTCAGAATAATGTATTCTCAGCACTCGTGTTCAGTAACATCACGGCGTTCAGGCAGCAAAGTCCTATTCAGTGAAGGCACTGAGCAAACTCTTGCAGTCGGAAGCTGTGCATTTCAAATTATATGCTAGCACACTTCAAAGGGTAGCATTCTAAAATTCATGATTACTTAGAGATAGTTCATATTAAAAAGGAGTACGCCTCCAGCTTTCATCTTGTGCCGACACAGGGAAGAAATCGTCCTTATATTCTGAAATTTAGAACTGTGTCACCGTCGGTTTTCTGTGTAAGGAGGAAATATGATGCTTTGTTACTGGTCTTATTTATTGCAGACCTTGTCTGGAATCTAGTATTGAAGCTGTGCTTGATGAGTTGCTGCCTTGAACTTTTCCACTGATCAATGCTGGTGCCATGGCTGCATGAAAGAATAGCTTTCCTGAGGAGAAGCTATCACATGGGAAACACACTACACAGTCAGTTAAGAAATCTACTATAATCTTGTATGCTTGGGCTTAGAAATGCATTTCCCAAAAGAAATGGTGATAGGGAATGACCATTTAAAAGCTGAGATGTTACATGAGCAAGAGGTCAGGTCAAGAGCAGGGAGGAATAAGAGACAAAGAGGGAAAGNGAAGGAAGGAAGGAAGGAAGGAAGGAAGGAAGGAACCTCTCCCTTCACTAGCACTTTAAGACACAAGTGGACAAAAAGCGCAGCAGAGGAAGAGGACATTACAGAGTCAGGAGACAGGAATCATAATTCTTCTTCTCCCTGCAGTGACAAATAAAAAGTTGGTTTGATTTTTTGCAGGACAGATAATAAGCTTTACTACAAAACTCTGTTCTACAAAAAAATGTTTTTTGCTTTCTGTCCTAATGGCTGCACTGTAGGAAAGGAAAGGAAGCAGCTCTCAATTCAGCAGCTCTATTTTCTTTATTCACATATTTTTGTATGCCTCCTGCAGCAGTAGTGGGATCGGCACTCTGAACATGAGGCATACCCTTTGGATATGGAATTTCAGCTGGGCAAATCCATGCCTGTGCCTACCAAGTCTCTTCCTTCGTGCCAAGGCTGTCAGTTGTGTGACACTGGAGTTTTTTCACATGGGAAAGACACAGTGCTGGACCCACTGAAATCCTTTAAGTCACCAAATCACTTGTTTAAGTCACCAAATCATTTGGTTACCAGCAGGACACAGAGCACTTCCCTCTGTGCACTTGGTTGTATTTGTGTCTTCCTCCAAATAAGCCACTTACAGCAAAAACAAGTTTACATTTCTGAAGCCCTGTTGCAATAGAGATCACACAAAGAGCTCTGCTTAGGTGGGCTCGCAGGTTGCCTGTTTGGTTATAAGCAAAGACTTTAATGTAGTTTGCTTTTTTTTAGCTACAAACCCTAAAAGTCTGCCTGAGCTAATCTTAGTACCGCTGAGAATGACTGCTCTCACATCAGTGGTGCCCCTACAACTGACACGGTACCTGTCCTGTTTGCATGCTGAGAAGCTGAGAAGTCAAATCTCAGCACTGAACAAATAATAACACTGTGAACAAGGTTGCAGTAGGCGCTCGCTGGAGGAAACAGGGCTGAGAATCCTGCCTGTCTGGGGACGTTGTGAACAAGGGTTGCCACACTTTTTTACAGTAAGTGCACTCATATAGATGGATCTGAGCAGCTAATCTTTAATTTCTGTTTATTTGTTTTTAAAATGTTGTCCTTGATGTCTCTGATTCTCCAGCAGGTCAAACGAGGAGCAGCACAATGAAAATGAACGCATAGTGACCGGGGTGTTCAGGTGCTGTGGAAATACCCCAGTCAGTGGTTTTTCCACACGTGATCCCAGGACTGTGAACAGGAGCACTATAAAAGATACCCCGGAATAGCAAATCTAGTGTCAGTTGGCTTAAGTGTTCAGTATGTAAAGGTCCCTACATCCAGCAGAAAAATTTTATGCATAAACCCTGGAGAGACTGAAAACCAGTGACATTCCAGGCACTTGCAAGGGCGTACTCATTCAGCATTATTTCAGCCTGGACATTTGAATTTATTCTTGCAATACAATTGAATTTAATTGGTGGCCTGCATTAAGACACAGGAGTAAAAACGTAGTGTTTACAATAAAGTTATATTTGAGCTGAGTCTTTGATGCTAAATAAGCCATTCATCCACTTCTGTACATCTGCCAGAGCATTCAGAGGAAGCACTGGGCTTAAATGAGTTGTGACCTTATGAGACAGTCTACTGTTTGGAGACTATATAGGTGACTGCTGGGTTTTGAGTCTTGACCTTTCTGTTTATATTCATCATGAATGTGCGGATACTTTTATTCTTTCCGGAAAAAGGCTGTCAATCTTTGCGCTGATTTTAATGCCAGTGCAATGCAGAGCAGTGGTGGATCTTGGCAACAACAATCAGCAACTGATGAAAATTAACTAATTCAGACTGCTATGCTAAATTGAGTACAAGCCAGTTTGTTTCAGCTCGGCATGGAAGCACAGGTGCAGTCAATAAATGGGGACACATACGGTGCCTAAGCACGCTCTGTCTCCCGGTGACCTCCCAGCGAAAAAGCTCTGACAAATCGCTTGTGACTTTCTAGAGCTCGTGGAGCTGCTCTTCAGTTGATCTTTATTTCTTCAGACTAGAAGTGACAGAAAAAGTCACTGACACTTGTGAGCTTGGAAAGGACTTTAATTCCTATCCCAGAATCATGGTGTTTTCCAAGGGCTGGCTTTTTAATCAGTGCCTGACCCTTGGCTGAGGACAAGGCATGGTGGTCTCTGTCCTCCATCACATCTGCTTCCTTACTTCTGTTGTAAAAGTTCACTGTTCTTCAGGGACCATCTCTTACACCACCCACCCCATGAGCTGGACAGACCTTTCTTTCCCTCTCTGTCCACCCCAGATTCTATGACTCTATGAAACAGCAAAGCCTAAAACGGTAATTACCTTCTTTCGGGCATGGGATGCTGAGGTGGCCATGGAGGAGATGCTCTCTGCCTTTCCGGGACAGAGGTACAGAGATATTTCCCCTGATATTGTCAAAAAAAGAACATTCTTTTGCAATTTGAACCCAGCCTAGTGCTGAACAGAGGAGGAAATTTCTGTAGTGGCTTTGGTACCCCACTGTGTGTGGCCAGACATCTGGTTCTGTACAGCAGAGCTTGCCTGAGCCCTTGCTTCCCTATGGCTCTGGGGTTTACACTGGCATTACCTGCTCTTCCTACCTGCTTTTCCCATACCTCCAGCATTCCCACTCTCTTTCTCATACTCACCAAGTATTTTCCTCCCAAGTTATATCTTCATCTACAGCATCTTGGCCAGAAAAGCCTCTCCAGCATTCTTCAGAGAAACATCAGCTGAGGAAGCAACTATCTAAAGAATAAAAAGAAAAGGGGAAAACAACCAAACCAACAAAAATGAGTTTTCCTTAGCTGCCAACTTTCCAGGAGCCAGGTCAGTCCTAGCAAGTTACACAAAGGTGTTTCTCAAGCAAATATTACAGAGCGCTTTCACTAAAGGCATATTGGCTTGAAAAGGGTTCCAACCCTTCTGATAGCTGAGCTGCTTCTGCCCAGAATTGCTCAAATCAATGCCAGTTATATTGCTCTTTTCTTCCACTGCAGCCCAAGTAAGCTTTTATTACCTTCTGTCCCCTGCCAAAGACGCTGTGAGCCCAGTGACTACCCAGCCGTCTGCTCCGGGCGGTGCTGCTCTGCCCGCCATGCCCCGTACGGACAGCTACGCACACACATGGCTTAAGCAGGGTGCAAAAATGACGCTGTGTGGCAGCTTCAGGAAGACTCTGCCTGCTTGTTTCTGCCAATATCCCTGTCCTTGTTTGCCTAACCAATGGGAACGGGTCAATTAAATTATAGTCAAATGTCTTCCTAAATATGCTTTCTCACTCCCCCTTCATGTATACAAGTGCTGCAGACATAGCGAGAGATTATGCATCCCAAAGGTATTGGGTGCAATATTTTGTAATTCTGATTGAAATGTGTTCTGTCTGGTCCCCATAGTTTAATTTAGAACAATTAAGGTTCAGAGTACATGAGCTTGCAAAGCGCATTACAAACAATGGCTGCAGAATAAACTGCAAATCAATCCACACTAAATCACCCTGAAAATCCCTGTGAACACAACAAAGAGGTCTAGATTCACAGTTCTTTAATACAATCTCCTCTGTCTTTGTGGCCATAAGTAGTTCAGCTTCTTCCTTTATGGAGGAATGTCATGAAATCTTTTCAGGTCTCGGGTTTGGCTTCTTTTTTTGGTTGGTGTTTGTTACCTGAAATAAAACAATGAAGAATAATCCCGTACGTGTTTATGCAAGCATGTCAATCAAACCGCGAGCGAGAAGCCGCGGCTGTGCTCCCGATCCCTGCTCTACCTCGCGATGCTTATTTCTAATGATTGCCTTGCTGCTTTTATAGAGGATATAGATGAGCAGCGAGGACTAATATAATTAAACCTGATAAGAGGGCGTCCTGGATATCATGCGTGTGCGTGCACAGCCTGTGTAACAGGGCAGCACTCGCCACACATCAACTTTCTGTGATTTTCACATTGCCTTTTTCTTATACAGGCTGACAGCTCTGTTCCCTGCTTTTATGAGAGTAGCTTTTCATAAATACTAAAACATTGGTTTTAGTGGGGTGAATTCAGCTTAAAAAATAAAAAAAGAAGAAGTAAAGCTCTTCTGATTTCTGCAAAACTACTGTTTTGTTTTAGATGCGTGCAGACCCGTCAGTCTTGGAAGCAGTAGACAGCGTGCGGTGTTTTTCCTCTGACAGTCTCACACAGCACATCATAGGATCATAGATCATAGGATCATAGATGTTAGGGGTTGGAAGGGACCCATATTCATCCCCATATTCAGATAAACAGGCACACACAGCGGAGATGGCGCTGCGATTGCATGCAGTCATCAGGAGAGGACTGGGTTTTAGTTTGATTTTGTCTGTGAAAAGAGCTGGTGCCTCCCTCCGGCCAGGGTTTGTGCACGGGCTCCTTTTCAAACCCTGGACAATAACCTATTCCTCACAATCAAAGTTCAGTGAAGGGAAATGGCTTCCAGGAGAGCGTGATAGCCTGGCCAGCCCCAGAGCAATCGTACTACGTGACAGAAGGCGAAGCAGGAGCTATCAGGCTAATTGCCTCTGGAAATGACCACGGGGGAGAGCCTGATCCAAAACTCCCACTGGTCAATAAAAGGCAACTGCTGACGTGGGCTCACATCATCAGTTGTTATATTGGAAAGATTTTTTTTCCAGGACAGTGGTTCTGATTCAAATGTTCTTTGCACAGAGCCACAAATATAGATACCCAGCCACCGAGCAGGGCAGAGGCTGATGTGAGGCTGGCATATGGCTGACATGTTCACCAGCCCTTCTGTAGGGCTCGCCCTGTCTCCGCAGAACCCAACAGGTCTCTCTGTGCTTCTTTTAGTCATGGCAGTATTCAACAACATCGGTGCGTGTAGAAGGCTGTAAGACTAAATGCTTTTGATGTTTTTCCACATCACCCAGCCTTTTGTGCTGGGTCTTGTCCCTTCTGTGAGGGCAGGAAACATGCAGCCCTCTGTGGCATCTTCACAGAGCAGCACAAAAACATCGAGGTCGCTGTTCCCGCAGACTAGAGGCAGGTTTATGGAGGGAGGTTGTTCGGGGCCTATCGGATGTCCCCCGTGATGCCCCGCACCACTGCCGCACCCTAAGCAGAGTGCTGCCCTAAGTCCCAAAATGCCCTCAGCACACGTCAGTCACATCCCCGTTGTGTTCAGCCCATTACAGGTTTTACATTTTCCAGTGAGGGCAATGTACAGCCTAGCTGAGGCCAATCAATATGCTCCAGGACCATTATCCTATAAAATGCCCACTTATTTGAAAAGGGGGTGGGGGCTTCGGACCTTCAGATCTGATCCAGCTCTGTTAAAGTCAACGGCCAAACTTCCATTGATTTTCAGAGGCAAACAGTTGACGTGGGCTTTAAAATATTCACCACTCAGGAATAATAACAAGAAGCAGAAAAATATAGGAGCAACATCTTCAGTCCATGTACGGTGGGGTGTGTGATACTCCTGCCCCTGAAAGTAAATAGCCACCTGTCTGAGAGAGAACAGGAGGACATAAGCCATTGTGCAGTACAGAGTCTCTGAAGGCACAGGCAGTGTTTGTAAGGGCAAGGCACACACAACCTGGCAGGTATTTTATTTGCATGTTCTCACACTGGTTTCTGCAACACTTTTTCCTTTCTCCTAGCCAGCGCTCAGCTCATCCTCGCTGCAGTGCTCATTAGTCTGGTTAAGCTGCACTGCGGGACTCGGCTTGTTTTTTTAAGTGAAATAATTGAATTAGTCTGGGATTCAGTAATTATTCCTTTTGGTGAGGTAAACGTGTGTAATCTGTGCACAACAGTGTTGGTTCCTTAACCTGGAAGCCTTGGATTTTAAGCGGAGCCAACAGATGATTTACAAAGGGGTATTAGCACAACATTAGTGTTTGCAGTGGTGTCTGCGTCGTGCCCCTAATCCCACACCACTACTGTGCAGGAACAACAGGGAGTGATGAACTTGCAAAGACCTTTAAGAGTTAGGTGACTTCCTCCAGGGTAGGAAGTTCTTCTGTCCAAGGTTCCCAGCATCGGTGGGGTTTGGTGCTGATTTGTGAGGATTGCATTAACTGATTTGCACTGCTGTGGTGCCACTGCTGAACAAGGGACGTGATAAAAGACTCTCCCGATGAAAAGTGCTGCCCTTTGCATTTCAAATGAGGTCCTGGTCTAGCTCTTTTAGCCTCCTATTCGTTGGGACAGTAAGGATGAAAAGGAAGTTTGGTACCTATGCAGGTAATGGCTGGTGTCTCCTAGCTAGCCGGTCCTTGAATGCTGGATGGTGGGGACAGCTGAGTGAGGAGGGGCTTCCCAGGGGTTCTCTCCAGCTGTAGAGGTGGGGTGCTTGGGAATGTTTCTTCCCAGCTGGCTTGGAAGAAGCCCTATGAGTGGGCTGCCGCTGGCCCAGGCAGCACGAGGAGTGTGTGACCATGTTGAGATGTGAGGAGCCAGTGCTGCTCCCTGCCCTAGGCTGCTCTGAGCTGGCCACACCATGCACACTGCACACTCACCCAAGCCTGGCTTCGTGCTCTGCTCCCTGTTCCTCTCCGAGTCTGTGTTTTCACTCCATTTAGGAACACGTCTGCTCTTTTGTGCTATTTTTCCTGTAAATGCAGTGATGCTACAGCTTCATGGGGCTCCGCTGCAGAGGAAACGTTTTTATCTTAACAGCCAGTGACCTGGGAGGTTTATATATATGGGAGGACACTAACCTTTGGTCTAAATATTTCATCTTTGTTCTCAGCTTGGAGAGGGATTTTTATTTTCCTCTAAACATCTGTGAAATACTTCTTGGCCGTTTTAGGGTTCTTCACCTATGGGACTTGGTTCTCTGTCACTAGTATTTCAGATGCTTTTATACAAGAAGGAACATTAGATGACTATCTGGTTGTGTCTTTTTTAATTACATCAGTCCTTGAATGAAGTGCAGGGCCAGCAGGGCCTGTCTTGCCTCCTAGGTGAGTGCCTTACACTCTCGGTGAGATGATAGGGCTTGTGGCTGCTCTCGCTGCCTCCAGGGACCCTTCCAAATTGCATTTCTCAATAGGAGGGGTGAAGAGTACTCTTCTGGCCTCCCAACAAGCTTTTTCCATAGAAGTGTACAGTTCAGTAGCCATGACACCCTGTGCAGAAGCCCCTCAGGCAGAAGAGGAGAAACCCAGGGATCTCTCTGCCTTAACCATGGGGTTTCTTCAGAAAAGAGAGGCAGCATCTTTCCCCCCCAGCTGTATGAAATGAGAGACACGACAGCACAGGCAAGGCTGAGGGTTATGAAGGAAAGCATAGCAGATGGAATAGCATCTCCTCCTGGGTCCCCAAGAGGTGCCAACCTGCTGAGTCTGGTCATACCCAGCGAGGACTGTGGAACTGCGGCCACTCAAGCTTTCATTTGGAAAATGAAGTTTAAGCACCTGAGAAATCCAAGTACAGCCAGGTGGTAATTCTGAAGATGGCATTCCATTTCATTGAAACCTCATCTCTTTTTGGATCAAACCTTTGACAGCTTCTACAAAATATTACATTCAATTTTGACAGTTTCCTCATTGTTTGAGGGTGCTGTCATGTAGGGATGGACATAGCGTGTGTTTAAAACTTAAGGTAACACACAGATGCTCCTTTGAACTTGGGGGCCCAAGAACACGTCTCAAAACTCCTTATGCTTGTTGTTTTCCTTTTCCTTTAAAGTTGCATTGTAAGAAAACAACAAGAGAAATTCCAAGCCCTTAGTGTACCCCAAACAGGAAAGCCATGACTTTCCACTTGCTCCCTGTGATAGGACAAGGAGCAATGGGTGTAAGTTGCAGCAGAGGAGGTTCCGCCTCAACACAAGGGGGAACTTCTTTGCTGTGAGGTTCACAGAGCACTGGAACAGGCTCCCCAGGGAGGTCGTGGGGAGGTCTCCTTCTCTGGGGACTTTCAAGGCTGCCTGGATGTTCCTCTGTGATCTGTGTTAGATAGGTTTGTCCTGCTGCGGCAGGGGGGTTGGACTCGATGATCTCTTGGGTCCCTTCCAACCCCTAACATCCTATGATCCTATGACTTCCTACCTCCAAAGAGAAGGAGGACAGGGCACCACAGCAGCAGGTCAGGGTCCTGAATGGTGGCTTTTCCCCTTGGCCACCACCACACTCTCATCAAGAGCGACGGGCATTAATCGGGCTGTGTCCTCCCTCCTGTGCCACATCCCAGGGTGGCAGGGCCAGCGGCTGCCTTAGCTGCCGCCAGGTAGAATACTAATTTGATGAAGGATTTATTGGAAACAAGACTTCAGATTGAATTATAATGTAATTATGAACTGGGTTTGTGTGTACTACAAGACTGGGCAACTTGCCACTGGGCACAATCTGCTGTGCATCAAGCAGCCATGGGAGAACCTACCAGTGCTGCCAGCCCTCGCCTCTCCCTCAATTAAACACTCCTTCTCACTGCCACTTACATGAATTAAACTGTTTTAGCCACATTTACAATATCAAAAGTGAAGAGCAACAGGCTTTAGCCATCAACCAGCCCCAGCTCTCAGCAGCCTTGTTCCTGCCATGGCCATATGCTTGTGCACAGTTGTCCTTCTCAGCTGATCTGATACAGAATTAATTGACACCAAGATTTTAGCTTTAACATACCAGCTGTTAGCTGTAAAACAACAATTGGGGCCACTCTTCAATGATAAAATATGCTGGCTACCTTAAGGCTCTAATTTTTTGACAGCTCTGAGTGATTGCTTATGCTTACATGATCCAAGGATAATTGTAGGTGAAGTTGAAACACTGCTAAATCTGCTGCTTAAAAAATAAAGCTCCCTCTTTTTGTTTTTGGCCCTGTGCTATTTGGCAGTTGGCAGAGAGACAGGCGTGGAGCCAACAGATAAACGATGAGGTGCTGGGACGGTGGTGCAAAGCAAAGGACTGGATTTCCACACACCAGCACGCACCCTGAGTCTGGTATTTCTGTGACTATCAGGGAAACCTCCTTGGATGGCTTCTTGGCTGCTCTAGTAGAGCACGAGTGATTTACCCCAGCTGGAAGAGTGAATTTGGCAAACATATTTAACAAAGAGCGGTCACTCTTAAATCGTATCTCAGGACACACTCAGCTGCGAGGGGATAAATTGGACAGGGAAGAGGGTTTTCACAACACTTGGGCATTTCACGTGGACAGCTGCCTTCTGAATTCGGGACCGAAGTCTCGGTACGTTCACAAATATTGTATTTATTCTGGTCTCTGTTCTTTTCTCTTTTTTCTTTTTGCTGATCTTCCATCCTGCTTAGAATTACATTTTTTCCTTGAGTTCTAATAAAATGAGTTAAATAATTAATGCCACAATCCAATAACTGATTATAGAATTTTTTTTCAAGATCGTATGTAGCACTGGTCACATACTAAATCTTTTTGATTAATGATTTTAAAGAAGGCTCGTTACATCCATAATGTAAAAAAGTCAAGCGATGTAAGCTACTGAAGTACTAACTAAAGACCTTTCATAAACAGCAATTTATTTTAGAAGCTTGATCCTTGATGTATACACAGGAAATACTAACCTAGGAGAAATATTCTGAAGGAACTGCAGATAGCTGTCTCCTCTTCCACACCCCCCTGAAATCCCGTTTACGTCCATAGGTGAATTGCTGCTGTGAAGCCACTGCAATTTGACTTTGTACAAAAAGGGTCATTGAACAGAAGGTCAGGCAGCTGGCCATTTCCATTTCAAAGATGCTATCAAAAGGGCAAGAGGCAGTTCATCCAGCAGCCCTTTAGCAAACAAGATTTTCTCCTTTCTCATTTATAATATTTTTTATGCGAAAATAGCTTATAGGCTGCTGAGAGAAGGGCCTTGATTCATTTTCTTTGGAAGGAAAGTGGACTAAGTGGAGCTTGGAAAGGACTTTGCTTCAAGAAATCAGAGGATCTTTTGAGTAATGAGGAGCCATTTGGTGTCCACTTATCAAGAGCCTGGCAGTAAGGCAATAAATCATTACAGAGACTCTGCGCTTCAGCTGAAGACAATTGGAAAAGGTAGCTCCTTTATTACAAATTATGGCTTATCACCTCTTTAATGGCAGCCCTCAGCTTTACGAATACTTGAGCGTATTAATCAAGATAAACCACGCGGTTTCAGAAAAGTTTGGGGACCCTGCATGCCATTGTGCCATCAGGAAGGAAAGTCCACTGCAAGGTTCGCAGGGCTGCCTGACAGCTGGAGGCACCATCCATCCTGCCTGCCACTTGCTGACAGTTCAAATGATGCTGGTTCTTCTCTGGGATTAGAGAATTGACTGTCACCAATGAGCAGCTAAAATTCAACCACTGCAGTCATTTAAAAACAGGCAGTTCCTCCTCCAGTATTTAGTGCATTTGCATAGCAGGATGGTGGGAACCAGAGGTTCCCAATGATGCCTTCTCCAGGCTGGTGACCCTCACGAAGGGGGCCCTGCTCAGTAAGGGGCTTGGTAGCTTCGCTGTTCATTTGAAGGAGAAGAAAATGTATTTTGCTCTCAGAGAAACAATGTGTAAAACCATTTAGGTTCCATATTTTACTCTGCAAACCATTCTGCTTGTCATCCCAGAGTGCTTTTATGCTACAGCTTCATGGATTTTCCTTGACAAACACAAGAGGAGAAGGCTCTGTCACATCAGCATGCTTGAAATGGAAACATCAGGCTTCTCCTGGGCAGGAGGTCCCCAGCTCCACCACACAGCCCTTGGGAGGAGCAAAATACAACTATTGAAGTATCTGAAAAGCAAGTGAAACAACCTTTCTGTACAAATCAATGTGAGGATTTTAGGCTTCAGTACCTCATTATTTATCGATGGGTAGAACAAAGGGTGATTTACAGCACAAACTTTCAAAGTGGGTCCCCACCGCAAACAGACTCCTGACCCATGGTGGGGCTTGTGCCTACTGATAACAACCTGAAACTCTAGTGAATCTTTACTAATCCTCCCAGCCCTTGCCATGAGAGAGAGAGAGAGCTGAGTGAGCTCACAGCTTCCTCGCCAGCACAAATATTTCCATTTGGTGTAAATTCACTGTAAATATGTCACTGTAAAACATTTATATAACATGAGCTGAAAATCTATCAATATATCTATGCTCTACAAATACATCCTGATAATAAGAATGCTTCTCACTGCAGGTCAGAATTAATTGCAGTAAATCAGCCCCTTTTCAATGTGGAGATTAAGGTGTCTGTTACCCGAAATTGGAAGAGTCGTATATTCAGTTATAAGGGCTAACAAGTGGAGGCTCTAGCTACTGTGCAGCAGCGCTGTTCCATTGACTTGATAGAGCTGCAGCGGTTTGCATCAGACGTTTGGTGCTAAAAGCCTTGCAGAGTACTTGGTCTTTACTCAGCATTCTCATACTGGGCAGTGCAGCCGGACATACAGTGGGCAGAGCAGTTCCCTGCACCCAGCAGAGGAGATGGAACCTCAGCCCAGCGAGCAGCAGCCCTCTGTGTCCTGCACTCATCTCTGCTGCACACAGCGGTGCAGGTCGATGGTGCGTTTGGCCAGCCCTCCTCTAAGGTGTAAGGAAACATGCATGGCCAGGGGCAGCACATCCTGGTCTTACGGAAGCCCTCTCCCAGCTGCTTTAAGAACACTGTCAGCACCTCATGCTGCTGCCCTGCCAGAGGCAGCCCTGCTCACAGCCAGCAATGAGATGCGGTATGAGGCAATGAGCAGAGGCTGAGTGAGAGCAGGGATGTGGTAATGGAGGGCTGGGGAAGACTACACAAGAGGGAAATGAGTAAATATTTTCTATTATCCCTCCATAGCTTTTTCCTGTTAACAATATTGATTGTGGAAAGTGAAAGTGAAGTATGTGATTTTAAATACAGCTGTTGCGAGTCATAATTCAAATAAGGACATTTCAAACATGTCTGCAGCATGGCAGCAGCAATCAGCAGCGTGGGGCCGCTTGGAAATATGGCTTCTAACAGTCTTCTGAAAAGTATAAGGCAAATTGCCAGCTAAATAAGAGCAAGAGATATACCAGGGCCTTCAGAGTTCTCCAGAGAGCCCTGGGGTGAGTTTGCTCACGGTGTCCCTTGGAGAAGGAAATGTATCTCCCACTGGCTGTTTTCTCCTAAGCTCAGCTGAGAGGGAGAAGGGCCGGGGGCCAGTGGCAGCACTGGTTCCCATAGAGATACACTGCCCTGCACCCATAATGATGCTGCTCTGCTCTCCTCCTGGCAGCAGCAGCAGCAGCAGCAGCAGCAGCTGATGCCACTATTGTTTCTTTGGCAATAATACAGATTTTAGACTTACTAGTCACGGAGATGTTTTTCCTTCTCTTTTCTTAGCACAGTATAAGCTACTTTGACCCCCCAGGGACGGGCTTAGGCACAGCTCTGCAGCAGGTTTGGTGCCGCAGCAGTGAACCCATGACCCCATGCACTGCTCTGGGCATGCAAGTAAATTCACAGGGACCAAAGGTAACTCTGGGGCTCTGCATTTTCTGCTCATTTGCTCTTCTTCAGCATCACAGCTACACCTTGTGCCTTTAGACAGAGACCATGGAACTATAGGCAGAGATCTATACCAAAAACCTGAAAAGGTTGATGAAACCCTACGAAAGGATTGTTGGTGTTAGGTTCAGAAAGAATTCCTGAGGTACATCTGGTGCTCACTTTTCCAAGTAAATACTGCTTATCTCAGTTTTTTATCCACCGCTAGCTGAAGGTCTGAGTAGTTTGTGAAAATCAGTGTGAATTCATTCAGGCTGCAGAGCTGGAACAATTGCTATTTCATTACATAAAATGAGAACATTAAACTTGACAGCAATTCCAGGGCATAAAACTTGAGCAGACCTGTAGAAGCGGTAGAGCAGCTGTCTTTGACCTTTGGTCCACCATAAATGGGGAAAGAAATGTTTGAAAGGGAGAAAATATCACAGCTCTGGAGGCAGTTGCTGCTTGTATTTGCCCAGCAGCCTCCTGGACAGCTGTGCCTCTGTCACTGGGCTGTGGGGCTCGCACACCCAACAGGGAGGTGTCCTGAGAGGTATAAGGGTGAAGGGGAACATCTGAGGCAGAAGTGCCCAAATAGGTCTGCACCAACCCCCTCCTGAGGAAGATGGGTTGGCAGAGGACCCTGTGTATTGAGTGTACAAGCTGTGCTGAGTAATCAGTGTGATAAGCCAGGAAGTAGATGCCAGACAGGACTGATGAGGGATTTGAGCTGAGTGAGCCTTGATACCAAGCCAAAGGTCCGAGTAAGTACTACCTCTGAGTCCTGCTTCCAAGAGATGTTTTAAAGAGTCCTGAGGAGCTGGGCACAGAGAGTACTCTAGACTTCTGCTTTAGCTTAGGGTTAAGGTAGGTCTAAGTTTCAGAATATAAACAAAAAGGAAGATCTAAATCTGTGATACCGTACACAATCCACTTTTTTCCCGTAGCTGAAGAAGCTCCTGATAGTGTTTTGCTTATAGTGATCCAAACCTCATTGTAGTCCATCCTGGTCCTCTCCTCTTCCTCTCTCCAAGAGGCACTCATGTTTCTGTCTGAGTGCCAACCACCTAAGCAGTTTTTCCCACTGTCTCTGCTCAGGAGAGTGACGAAGCTGTATTTTCATACAGATCTTCAGAGCGTCCCTCTGGCAGGAATAGCTTTTTCTTGGACACAATGCGAGCATCCCCTTGGGATGCTGACTGCAATCCCCTGCTGCTGTCAGGGTGTTGGGACCCCTATCACACATCAGTGACCATTACATGATTTGTATTATATATGTAAGTATTGTAACGGTGTTTTAGAGCTCCATAGCTTGAGCCAGGCATCTCAAAAGGTTTTGCTGTCTTGGCAAGGACAGAGCATGGTTCACCCTGTGGAAACGGGGCCAAGACAGACAAAATGAAGCTGCAGCCTCAGAATAACGCTGGAGTTTAGCAGAGTCCCAGTTCCATATAATCAAGCTGAGCTGCAGCCCACAATCTTGCGAGATGTGCGTGCTGGCAGGGGTCACCCTGCAAAGCAGCCAGTCACCTCAGAGGTCTTTGGAAAAGTCCTCAGCCACAGCCAAGCCCATGGCCATGTTCCCCACCTGCATACAAACTTGGTTCTGAAAATGACAGTCCTTGAACCTAAGGCCCAGAGATGAGGTCCAAGACCTTTCCATGCTCATAGCACACCAACACGCAGCAGCAGAGTGCCTGAGGAACCAACTGCTTTGCAGATGCTCAGGAGGCCGTAATGAACCCATACGAGTGGAGACCTCTTGGCCAGCGCCACTGCTGCCATGGGTGCTGATAACACAACCCTTCTCCTGGCTTCCTGTTGGCAGGACACCAGGACGATTCCCTCTCTTCTTCTGTTAAGCCTGCAAAGCGAAGATAATCCCTTTCCCATTACCCAGTGTTTGACCTGCCTGAGGCCCCTAGGGACTGAGGCAAAGAACACGGGTTGGTGCAGGGCAGCAGGGGAGGGCTCTGCCACCTGAAGGGGGGAAGCAAGGGAAACCCGTGAAGAGTGTGGGGCTGATTTTAGCCACTGGACTGTCTTAGAGGAGCTCGTGTTCCTCTGCAAATCCTGTGAATGGTGAAGCTGGTGAATTTGAAACTTCTGTAATAACACATCAACTATCTCACACAGTGCTAATAGCAGAAGTAATATCCCAGTTAAAATAAATAATTGGCACTTTTAAAAGCACTACGTTATTTTGACTGTGTTCTTATGGTTCAGATCCTTCTATGGAATAGTCATATTTTCTTCTGACACCTTTACAAGTGGGGTTCAAAACGTATCATTACGAAATACGGTCGGATGCATTAAAATTATAATTAAAAAATTGCTTTTCACCCTGACATGAAAAATTTAAAGCTGGCACCAAGGAACAAAGTACTTTAACCTATTGGATAAAAGGAAAGCAATGCATTATTTTAAAAGAGAATTCTTTTTCACGAGTTTATTTTATAATGGTATAATGACATTTGTGGACCCTAAAACAGAAATATTAGTCCTCACAGTTAATTAGCTCTTAGGGGAAATTTTGCACACCCACGTCAGGAGTTATAATTGCCTGTCTCTGGGTTCACAGTGAGGACATCAGAGGGGAAGCAATACACGCCAAAACCTGTATGAAGGGCCCTGGCTGCCTTAGCCCCACCTCTACTGTTTCCTAAGGCCAGCATGTCCCACGAGGTACCTACCACTGGCTGCTGCAGCCTCTGCTTGTCACACAGGATCCTTCCCTCTGGCTTCCTGGGTTTGCAGTGACCCTCTTTATAGTGGAGTATGTGAAGCCAGCTTAGTTTTTTCCTCAATGACCACCAATTAAAAAAATAACAAAAGGGATTTTGCTTTAAAAAGGCTGCACAGAAAGGTTAATTGTGAAGGGATTCAGTGTGGGAAATACAAGTGTGAGGAGAGGTTCCCCTGGAAAGCCATGAGGTTATAAAAAGTGAGAGGGAGTCAGAACTGACACAGCCTCAAGACTGTTACCTGTAAACACATGTGAGCCCCACAGTCTCGGGGTGAGAGTCAGGAGCAGCCCAACAAGTGTGGAAAGCCAGAAGAGGGTGCTACAATATCTAATTACCCAGAGAACCTATTTCAATAACTTAGTTTAAATATTTATCTGTGCTGTGCATTGCTCACAGCCCAACTGGTCCTGACTAGGCACCAGTCAGAATTCAGTCAACCTGCGTGTCGGCGGGACCCCAGCAGCGTGACCTGTGTTACTGAGCTACTGCAGTTTGGGTTGGAAACTGTGTCAGAGGACAAAATGCAGGATAAAGTGACCTTATTGAGAGCTGGAGGCTCTGTGGAAAACATTTCCCTGAGCCCCATCTCTTCCCTGCTCACCACTGCCTGCTGTACACACGGCGTTCCCTGTACCTAACCGGTGAGTTCCGCATTTGGAGGCAAAATGTAAAGGGAAGCAGGAGACTGTTGCTTAGCTGCTCTGTGTCTGATGTCCTGTAGCGGTGTCTCCAGGTTTTTGTCCCTGGCACAAGCAGCACAGTTGCAGGAATGCTGTGGTGCACTCTCCGTAGTCCAGATAATGTCATGGCTGCTTCACGTCTCATGATCCGGTTTATTCTAGAAGGTTCACCAATCTGAACCTGTTCCTGGCCAAAAGAGCTGGAAAAGATCACGGTATCACAGTATCAAAGTATTACCAAGGTTGGACGAGACCTCGTAAATCATCAAGTCCAACCTGTCACCACAGAGCTCAAGGCTAGACCATGGCACCAAGTGCCACGTCCAAACCTGCCTTGAACAGCTCCAGAGTTGGCGACTCCACCACCTCCCTGGGCAGGCCATTCCAGTGGCCAATGACTCTCTCAGTGAAGAATTTTCTCCTCACCTCAAGCCTAAATTTCCCCTGGCGCAGCTTGAGGCTGTGTCCTCTTGTTCTGGTGCTGGCTGCATGAGAGAAGAGAGCAACCTCCTCCTGGCCACAACCACCCCTCAGGTAGTTGTAGACAGCAATAAGGTCTCCCCTGAGCCTCCTCTTCTCAAGGCTAAACAATCCCAGCTCCCTCAGCCTCTCCTCATAGGGCTTGTGCTCAAGGCCTCTCACCAGCCTCGTTGCCCTTCTCTGGACAAGATATTCATAAGTCTTATATTTTTCCTTACTTTCAAAAGTGCCAAACACAGGAAGGTGAGTCAAGCCCCTTGGCAGATGGGGAATTATCAGACCAGAAGGAAAGACCAGAAGCTCCAGTCCCAGTGATGACATGACACAAAAGCACCAGTCAGGTGTTTTTACAAATACTTTCTGTAGTTTCCACATTTCTCCTGCCTGAGATACTGCAGAAAAAGCTCCAGTCCTTGGAGGGCCTTCCACTGAGCATCTCAAATCTTCAATCTATTAATGAGAATTCTAGAAATCTAAATAAGCATTAAATTAATCATGTCACTAAGCATTGAAGCAAACACTGCTGCTGTTAGTAAATAACTGTGATTGCTGAGACAGCAACGAGTGTTTTGAAGAGTGCAAGGAGCAGCTATGCTTTTCTGTCCTCGGGAGCTGTGCCACACGGAGAGATAAAACAGGTCAGGCACAAGATATGCCCTAATACTGCCTGCATGCCAGAGGCATCTGTGCAGTAATTACAGCCATGTCTAGTAGCGTCGTAATTATAAAGAGCTGTCAGCATTTCCATCACCATCCCCTTTGTGCATGGAGTGAGCCTCAGACTCCTCGAGAGGTGCTCTGTGCAGACTGTGGATGGCTGCCTCTTGGTGCATCGATTCCACTGCTCAGGATTCTCCCCAGCCACCCTGGTCTTCCTGAAGCACTCAGGGCAGGGATGGGAGGATTCACTGGGCCAAACTGTGTTTTAATTGTATACTGGGTTGTTACAGACCTTGGAGCAAACCATAAAGAAAGACAAAGAGGACAAGAGTATGATGTTGAGGATGTCAAATTAAATCTGAGACACGGGATCAGAGATCTCACCTTGCTTCCTCCACACAAGCCAAGCAGCAGTTTCCAGAGCGGGTCACAAAACAGCGATGGGAATTGCTGGGAAATATTTTTAAAGCTTTTACTTTTTCCCCAATGTATTGCAAAGTTTTCTGGTTCTGAATTTCTAAGAGTAAATATTACAAAAACATTTTTCCCTGCTTTTCTGTCAGAAGGTTTTGTTGCTGACACACTTTAACCCCTGAAACGAAGAAGATACTGCCTGATGCCACAGCCTGAGCCGGCACAAGATCCACAGGATGGAAATCTTGTACTACCATGTTTTTGAGATAATTCCAGTGGTGTCAAGGCTTGTTGGACCATGGGGCACTGTGCAATGTTTTTATGCCTGTGGTCTAAAGAAGATTTGGAGATACAGAGTGAAAGCAGAGTGGCTTTTCTTACAGGACATCAGGCTTCTATCCCCATCCTATTGCACTTGAATAAGTGTGACTCGATGCACGCTGCGTTATGAGAGTAGGATTTGAACCTGCACATTAAAATAGACTTATGAAAAAGAATACGATTTATTGTTCTTGTTCTAGGTGTTCCTCCTGAGAGCCTAAACACAGCTTTCTCTCAATACTAATTCACACTGCTAGCAAAGCCGGTCAGTGGAAGCAAAAGACTCAAGATATCAAATATTCCAGGGCAATATGCAGCGTGTAAGTTGCTACTGAAGCTAGAAGCATGTTAAATATCATGGAGACATAAACTACAGGCCCTTCTTCTTTCTGGTCCACGGGGATGACAGAAAAGCATGACACAGATTTGTGGAGTCTCTCCAGCATTGCTCAGAGCATCACATTGCCTCCAGCCCTCACATGCACCCCAGCAGAGATTTGCTGACATCAGAAAGGACCAGCTTTCGTTACCCCAGTAAGTACTAAACTAACATGAAAATGAGGGGCTGAAAACCAAAAGGCAGCAGTCTGAAACTACAGTAACACTGACTGGTTTAGAGGAAAACTAAATGTTAGAAATCCGTTCTGGATTGCCCAAGGAGAAAAGCGGGGAGGAGCTGTTTGTGTTTGGAAATGCTGTGTTATCTTGGGGGGAGATTGTATATTTGTCACTGGTGAATGACTGCTTCAGCAGAACAATTTTCATTTGTGAGCACCACTTGCTGCATCAGGGTCCAGCTCCTGGTGCTTGTCGGGGCCTTGCTGGCCATGCTTCCCAGCTGAAACACTGGCCTCCAGCTCTGAGAGCCACTGGGTGTGTGCAAGCAGCTGTGAGGGCCGTGAGAGCTTGTTTAGTGCCTGCTCTCTGCAGGCAGCACGTGGGGAATTGAGAGGCAAAGACATCCTGCAAGTGTCCGTTTCAGCTCAGCCTAATTGGCTGTGGCCTTTCAATCAGGCACTTCATGAAGACACTTAGGAGTGTGCCTGCTGCTCTTCTGCATGGGCAAACTGGAGATGATTTGAGCCACAGGTTAAGAAGGGATGGGCCACCCCACTGCCATAATCAGCCCTCATCAATCACCACATTCAGCGTGGACGCAGAAAAGGTGAAGACTTTGTCGGTGAAAAGCTGGAGCTGAGGGTCTCACAAGTGTTAAAAAGCTCTATTTACTATACATGGAGGTAAAGCAATCTATATCCCCATCGCTGGGGCCATCTGAGGTGCTCGGGCTGCTGACAAATGTGGATGGACAGATATGTAAAGATGATGCGTCATGAGCTCTGCTGATGAGTTTACAGCAGAAGCCTCTGAATTCACATCAAATGTGTCAAAGGGTGACAGAACTACATCACACAAACCCTGGCAGTTTAATTTGGTGTCAGCTATTAGTGTTGACTTTCAGCACTATTGCCACACAGTGTTTCTGCCAGCAAGGTGACACAGCCTCACAGATTGCTAAATTTCTTTGTTGTAAGAAATAAGCTTTGCTCACTGCACACTGGTCCTCTAATAGAGGAAATCCAGAAGGTCACAAAACTATTTTTCCAGGCTGCATGCTGGGTTTTGTGACCCAGGCTTTTCATTACGCTGTCTCTGGTTAAGTATTTGATTGTGTCACCACACAGAGGGAAGGTCTGTGTCTTGGGCTTTTTAATTATTGCTTGAAGCCACTTTATCGCTCTGCTTGGCAATGGTGGATTTTACCATAAGCACTGCAGAGGTCTCTAAGTGGGAAAGGCTTTGAGAACTGGTTTTTCAAGGCACAGTGGTGGGTTTTGTATGTTTTGCCCATCAAACGCTTCCTTCAGAGATGGTTTAAGAGACTGACAATAGGCCCAAAACGGAAACCTTCCAGTGAAGTAAAAGGGGGACGATTAGGAGAAGAATAGACTCAGGGGGCACCTTATCACTCTCAACAACTACCTGGAGGGAGGCTTTAGTCAGGTGGGGATCAGGCTCTTCCAGACAACTAGCAACAGGACAAGAGGGCAGGGCCTGAAGCTTCATCAGGGGAGGGTTAGGTTGGACATTAGAGAGCCCTTCGTCATGGAAGGGGTGATCAGACACCAGAATGGACCGCCCAGGGCAGTGGTGGAGTCCTCGTCCCTGGAGGTGTTTAAGGACAGACTGGCTGTGGCCCTTAGTGCCATGGTCTGGCCAGTGTGGTGATGGGCTGGATTTGATGAGTTCGGAGGGCTTTTCCAGCCTCCATAATTCTGTGATTCTGTGAAAACAAAAAGCCGTGCTACTGGAGAACAGAAAAGGGTTTAGGGGAAAGAACCCAAAATATCTTAGGTAAACCTGTTTCTTTTATTAAGAGAATGGTTAGGGTTAGAACAACCTAGGAAGGTTTAAGTAGTTGGCATCTAATTGCATTCCCTTGAAAAGAAGATGCCCACTGTGAACCCCTGAGCACAAACGCAGAGGTACCAAGACCCTCTGCTCCCCAAGTCTCTGCCAGGCTCCCAGCGGGGCAGTTGCTGTGATGCTCCCAAAGCTGGAGATGAGAAAATACAGCTCCCGTAGCAATGAGATTGTTTAATACATACTCTCTATCATTCACCAGCATACGCTTAAGCAGCACATAAGCCACTTTGACACAGCAATATATCACTCAAAAACAAAACCTATGCTCTCTGCAGCAGCCATGAGTGGATGGATAGCTCATCAGAGAGAGAGACTCTTTCATCAGCTGCCTTTCACCAAGTGATGACAATAATCATTTCAACACAGAGTACACAACTCAGAGTGATGAAGGCAGTGGAACTGGCCTGATCTCTTTAATACCAAATATTTTAAAGAGCTGAGTGCATTTGTTGGGGTGGTTCAACACAAGGCCTGAGCCACTGGAAAAAAGGCTACATTTATTAAAAAATCAGCCAAGGAAGTGGAAGACAAAGCGCCCGAGACACGAAAGCATGGCTTGTGCTGCATTCAGCTCTGACTGCACGAGTAACTTCACATCAGGGGCATCAGAAGACCAAAACAGCTTTAAAGCTTTTAGCATCTGATCCAAAACCTAAACAAAGTCAGTGCAAAGCTCCCGTGTATTTCAGTCAGCTGTGGCTTAGTTCCCTGCATCAACAGGAACCAATGTGCTGTGCTACACAGCCATCTTCAGCCTTTAGGATGTGCTTGTCCTCAGGGGATAGAAATAAGCTCTGTAAAGGTGGTCAGTACCATTCTCACAGGTTCCTGAGCAAGAAGTGGATGCAGAGCTCTACTTCCTTGACTGAGTTCACCCAGAAGATTCAAAGCAAAGCCACATCTGGAAACACAAGTCCTCTGGGCCCTCAGGTAGCATTCAAGGGCGTTTGGGCTGGTTCCAGCCACAGAGCAAGCTACCAGGTCTGGAGAGGCTTTGCTATGGTATGTTCTATGCTGGCAGCTTGCATGTTGCATGCGTGTGAATCCCATGTGAGACCCTCATGGGTACCTTGCAGACACAGCCTCCATTAGCTTTTTTGGTCGCGAGCTCAAGGACAGTGTCCTGTTTGTCTTCTTCATTTGAACAGCACATGTGAGAAGGTAAAGATGTTGTCCATCATCCCTGTTGGTCTGTAAAGGACTAGAAGTACGAGAGGAAATGCTGCATGGTGGGACACAGGGGCATGAGCTTCCTCTGCCATTCAGAGCCAGTGACATGCAGCATAAAAGAAACTATCAAGAGTGGGGGGCAGCTTCTTAGCATCTGAAGAGAATGGAGGACATGCCACACACACAGCTCCCAGGAGGTATCTTTTCCTTCATGTGAGGTACAAATAATGTCCCAAAGATATCTGTTTGTTTCTATCCAAGTTAAATAGAAATGGGTATAACTCATGTTCCTGATAAACTTGTGGCAAGTAGGAGAACCTGAGAGATAAATCACAGAATGGCTCAGGATGGAAGGATCATCTAGCTCCAAACCCCCTGCCACGGGCAGAGACACCTGCCCTAAAATAAAGCAAAATGATGTTTGGGAGTTTCTCCAAGGATTCCTTTACAGTGTCCTCTGCATCCAGACCCACTCTCTGCTCAGTTTTTCAATTTCTCTATTCAAAATGGAGCATTTACTAAAAATTCTCTGTTAAAACGTCTCCCAAAATCACAGTTTAAAGTGGATTATAAGTGAATGAGTGTGTTAGTATGCTGATCAGAAAAAAGAAAGAAAAAAGGATGGAGAAGGGTATAATAAACAGGGAAACATGAAGAACCCAAGCTAATTGCCAGCCTGGGAGAGCCATGTGGCACATTCCCAGTAAGCTGTCTGCCTTAAACCCTGTGGATCAAAAAGTGATTAATCCTACAGACAAATGTAGCCTTGATTGCAGAGATACGCAAAATCCCTTCAACAGAGCAGTGCAGTGTTGTACTTGCTGTTCTGAAGGCCTCAATTAAAGGGTCTTTAACTCCAGTCTTTCCCATTATGTTCTCTGACTTACCAGGAACCCCCTCAGGCATCAGAGGTAGAAGAGCTAGGAAGTGTATGGGAAAGGGTGCAGTGCTGGTAGCAGAGCAGATGGCATAGCTTCTCTTCAACCTCCAAGAAAACCCAGCATCTGAGGGACAAGGAGAAGGGAAGCAAAACCAGGGAAGTTTCCACCCAGACCTGCAGAATTCCAGCTCTGTGTTTCTCGCCCATAAGGGCCATGTGTCTGTGGGACAGGACTGGGCAAGACGTGCTAGCATGTGGGGATTTTGTCCCTGGGAAGGGATACAGACTGACCCCAGGCAGACCTATGGCTCGACATCCCCAGCACTGGCCCAGCTTGGCTACAGGAGCAGCACTGGAAAGCCTGAACTGACCTGGGCTTGGTTTGATCTGACTCCTTGTTACAGTGTCACGTTGTCTGGAGCTCGGTCTAATAACCAGATTGCAAAACTGGTTTCTAGAGCATCTTCTGATCTCTGCCATTAATTTTAGTACCTCCAAGGCTGCCTCTATAAACATTCTCTTTCTGGGTTTGTGAACTATTTGCTAGTATTAGCCAGCTCACTGCCCTTGGCTGCTAGCAGAGCCCAAAGGGTGGTTTGTGAAGCAGCATAAGCCACAAGCTGCTCCCCTGCTACACATGGGCTTCCCCCACCCTCCTGGCTGCTCCGCCTGGAAACACGGCCCAAAGACAAGTTGTACCTGGTTAGACAGCACTGAGAGCACAAAAAATGGGTCTCAAACTATTTCAGAGGCTTTTTAACCTTTTTTTTGTATTTTTAAAAAATAATACCAAACCCTTAAAAGCTACTTCAGGAATAAATCTTCAGAAAATAAATCTGACTAAAATCTGATTTAGAATTCAGGAATAAAATCTGAGCTTGAGTAACACTTGGTGTCAAATTGTGCTGAGCAAAGTGAATTATTTACACACTTAAATAACTATCTATTTCTGAAAGGAAGAAAAGAAGGTATTTTCTGGGAAATCTACTTTTCTAAAATATAAAAGCTGTTTTCTTCTTCTTTAAAAATCGCCGAGAGCTTATTGGCTGCCGGGTGTTTTTTCCTCAGCACGTTGCCTTGCTAGTTTATTACACGCTGTGTTAAGTGAGTCCTTTTAGACTCATCAGTACACACCAGTACAAGGCACTAAAAGGCTTTAGATAACACATCACATGAGAAGTATGGGTGCCAGAGAGCTCTTTGAGCACTGCATGGTGAAACACAGGACCGGAGGTCTTCATCAAACCTGGACGTCCTTTAAACAGGTTGTTGCCTTGCCAAAGCCCAAGGCCCTATGTGGACGCTGCCAGGGGTGTATGGCCATGGAACAGGAGCAGGCACGGCCACCGCAGGCAGAGCACACCCGCACCAGGGTACACTGGGACCAGTCATGTCAGGTAAACCCACCCACCAGTGACCTCACAGCCTTGCTCCCTGACCAGCAGCAGCGCCGATGCTTCTCCCTGCTGTGGTCTGAGGAGGAAGATGTTTGCTGGTGGCTCTGGGTTCCCTCAGCCGCCTCATGCCGTTATTCTTAGTGTTAAAGAAGCGCTTAAAACAGATTTGCTACTGCAGTGAGTGGAAACACAGAAATGCCAGGAAAGTCTAAGCAAGCATCTCCACTGGGTGTGAGTTACTGGTACTGGGGTGGTTCATAAATATGAAGCTTATGTAGCCGGGTCCAGGGGGGTGAGCAAACGGCCACAGCAAGATGGGGGAGACTCAGCTCCATGTATTTGAGGGCAGTGTGGGAGGCCATCAGTTTCAAACAAGTGCATCATGCAGATGTTCACTCCATTTGCCAACCAAAACCAGAATTCCTATGGCTGTATAGTTATAGGTAAGGTCCTTTCTCCGTATAGTGTGACAGCCTGAACTTTCCTGCAGCACTCTGCTGTTTCACATCCCAAACCCTGTTCATCTGCTGAACTGACTGGAAAAGATGGTGTTTCCCAGGGGAGGAGGGCAGCAAGTGAATACCTTCCTGACCCCTGCAGTTGCTCATTTTATGCTGTGAAACATGAAATTTGATTACTCTTATCATTAGCTTAGCTCACATAGCTACAAATGTTATTAGTAGCCATAAAATTATCAAGGCCCTTTTAAAATCCATTTTTAAAGAGTGTGTGACATGTATTAGCAGATCTGAGATCCTGATTTCAAATACCCTCACTGGAACATCAGAAACAAAATGTCGAGCTAAGCAGCAGTGACAGGGCTTGCGCGGCACTAATGAAGAGTGGTGCCATTGCCTAGGAGAAACATTACACATTATTAACACATTAGCCTGCCGAGGCACTGTGCCAGCTGTAATAAGCAACCAATTTGGCATGCGAACTCACATACACAGGGCCATTCAGAAAATCTTCGTCCTTTTTTTTTTCCCCCCTTCTTGGTGGACAAACACATGGAGCAACCTGTTCCCACTTTGCTAATGCCCAGAAAATCACTGCTGAGCCGAGCCCTAATTCCTGCACACGGCTGGTGACTGCACTGTTCCTACTCTGACACCCATCTTTCTGAGGCAGGGTCCAGTTCACAAATTGGCTCCATATATTATCCGTGCATGGGAGTGTGGGAGGGATAAATCATATTCATTATTCACATTCATGAAATTCCAAACACATGGGAAGTACTGATGGTGTCCTTGGGGAACTAGAAACAGCTTGTCAGAGATATCCAAGTAAAAGGGGTGCAAAATCAATTATGAAAGGAGGTGTTTCCTGCTCTAACAAGCTAATTACTGTACATCAATTCACAAAGGGAAAACTGATGCTTTTTATTTTTTTAATGGAGGTGCTGTCAGATTAAATCAACTCAGAAGGAGGACTGAGTTTAATGTATTCCCTCAGCTGATGCTCTCTTTAACACATTTACATATGCAAACATGTTAATATTCTGTCAGAACCCATGAAATAGGACTGACAGAGCAGAACCTAACAAAACGCTTACGTGACCTTGCTCCTGCAGCTTATTTACATCATTTACATAGGCTGGTAGCTGCAGCTCACACCACGAGCGATTGGCTTGGGAGACACTGCTGTGAAAACAGGAACATCTCAACGGGGAAACGACACATCTCTGCTGCTGGAAGGATCCACTTTAGGAGGCAAACCCAACGTATAAATTGCTAATGAACTATCCCTTCCTGTCCAGCACAGCCAGCAAAACTGCAGATGGTTGATTCCCCCTGGGATAAGAAATAGGTGAAGCTGAGATATTTGTTAGATGGTTTCCAGGTTATGTGCCAGGAGCAAACAGCCATGTCGTGAGCCTTTTCCGCAGCAGGAATCAGAGTGAGGGGTAGCTGCTGCCCGCCTCTCCCATCCCCTTGGCCAGCCTGCACCCAGCAGGGCTTCCTGGCTGTCCTGGGGCTCCTGCCCCTCTGCTTGCCTAGGACAAATGCAATGCTTCTCTGCTTCGCCATATCCATCTCCTCAGCCTTTTCTGCCTTTCTTTACAGACCCACAAGCCTCTAAAATCCAGCAGTCAGCAAAACCCCCCCGTGCACACGAGCCTTTGCACCAGGCAGTGATGCTCACCTGTGTTTGAGGTCGAGGCACTAGTGTTTGCATTCACTGCTCTCTGAAAGATTAATTGTTTTGCATGCAGCCATCTGCACCAGAGGCCAGGGGTTACACCCTGACCACAGTGATGCTGTGTGCAAGCAAATACTCAGCCGGCAGGGTACAGATGCAGGCTCGCACCTCTCAGGCATCCAGCTGCTCTCCTGGTGTGATGCTTTCTGCAGCATCAGGGCTGGGTGGCAGGAGGGTTTGCATTGCCTGACAGTGCCCTTGCCCACCGGCACCAGCTGGCTCCCCACCTCTGCCAGCAAGCACTTGTCTCAGCACAGTGCCCAGGGTCTGCAGAAGCTGATGGATCAAGAAAAGGTGGTGTCACCCACATGTCTACAGAACCGAGAACCAAACCCAATCTTAGGTCCCACTAACTCATCTGTGTGACCTTGGCAGAAATCAGCTTCAAGTGCTTTGGCCAGGCCCCTCAAAGCTGATGGCCAAACTCCTCCACAGACAAACAGTTTCCGAGGGAAAAGTGAAGGCTGTGCTCTGTGACTGTTGAAGTTTGCCCACCAGCATTTGCAGGTTCCAACAGGATGGCTGCACTCAGCTGTGTCAATCTGCTTCCATCCCTGAGCTGCCTCTAGCTGGAAGACAGATAACCTGTTATGCATTTTCTTACTTTTAACTCTTCCCACACAATTGGAGTGTTTCTGTGACACAGAAAATAGTTCCTCTCTTGAAGTCTTTATCAGGATCAGGTTATCACTGCTCCCTGCAATGTGAGGTGTACAGAGGAAGGTTAGAAGGAGAAATCAGAGCTCTGTTTGTTCAGAAGTGGTAACGAGCTGCTTTCCATCTAATTCAGTGGGCAAACCTTGCTCTACAAGACCTGGACACTACCTTCCTGTAGGGCAAGACACAAGAGAAGGGTACATTTTCCAGAAGGTGTCTCAGCTTGGACACTATCACATTGCTCCTTCAAAAAGCGAATGGAATCAAGCTCCTTACTCAAGCAAAACTCCCAGCATAGCTCCACCTAAGTGCAAGGAGTGTAAGGATCCAAAACCTCATCCAAGATGAGCTAAACATCTGTTTCTTTGCCTGTTGTTGTCTCTCCTACTGAGAAAGGGTGGACAGTGCTGGAGAAACCGTGTTGTTCGTAAAGTGGATTGATGCCCTCGAAGCTGCTCAGCTCCTTTTGAGGAAAATGCTCAACCTGTGTCTTACACTCAGATGGATTCACTCACTTATGGAATGTATCCCTTGATACCATTGTCTGACACGGGCTTTCCTTCACACACAGCTGCAGACAGCAATTTCCTATTACAGATGCTGCCCACCACCTCCATGTTCCTTTCTTCCCCTCACAAGGAACTCAGATGTAGGCATTTCAGAACAAACTGGGAAGGCCAAAGGAGTCTGGCCCCAGAATGCTTGTGGTTTAGCCCAGGCCTTAGAGAAGGACCCCACTGAGAGGACAGTGTCTGGCCAGCACTCCCAGCCAGTGTGCTGTGACTGTGCTCCCCGGCAGCACTCTGCAGAAACAGAAAGGGGAGTGATGTTAGCAGTGATGGACAGTCACTGTGAGGAGGTGGAGTGGCTGAAACCTCAAAAATTTCAGCCCAGAGCAGCACAAGTGCTGCCAGGCAGGTGGGAGATAAAGGCAGATGCATTGTGCAGGGGGAAGCAGGAAAATACAAGACGAAGGGAGTGTGAGCTGCTGGGTGTTTCAAACTCTGCTTGGCCAGGTAATGTCCACTTGCTTCTCTGTGGCTGGGAGCAGATGAGTTGGGCCTCAGGGACATCCTTGAAGAGCCCGTGTTGGCCCCACACACTAAGATGCACTCTCCAGCAAAGCCTGTCTCCTCAATAAAGGAGAAAATGGAGAAGATGAAGACATCTGCTGGGAAGCTGTCAGGTTTATTAGATACATGTGGGTTTGGGGATGGAGCAGCAAGAAAATCTCAAGGAATCTGAGCTCAAAGAAATAAAGACAACTTCAAAAGGCACAAGCTGACCAACAGAATCACTTAACAACAAGAATTTTTTGCTGGCAATACAATCAAAAACACCTGAGAATCAAATTGAGATTCACTCTATCCCCTTGCCTGGAACTGCAGCTGCTATTGATTCTGGGCACTAGATCTTAGGAAAGCTCCTCCATAAACTCCTGACACTGGCCATTACAAGCGATCCCAGATGTGGGAGGATTTATGGGATTCTCACACTTTAAAACATGCACAAATTAAAGACTTTGCTAATTCTAAAGCTAGAGGGAGATAGCACCAGCTGCCTGTCCCCTCCACTCTGCTCAGCACCACGGTTGTCACAGCAGTGCTAATGGCTAGCAGGAGTACAGTGGCCTTGGCCTGGGGACCATGGGAGCGATGGCAGTTCGTGGAGTGCCTTTTGGTGTCCTCCAGCAGGGTCTGGGAGAGAGACATATTTATGAATGCTTTATCCCAATCCACAGAAAATGGCCTGGTGCCTCTCTCAGGAAATGTGGTCCCAAAGCACAAGTCACTTGTGGTTTTCAGTCCTTACCCAGAAGACCTTCTCATGACTCATGAAGGAAGGAAGGACAGGCTTCTCCTTGTCACCTGCTGCAGGAGGTGCTGGGACAGTGCTGAACCTGGAGCTGGGTGCATACCATGTGCCTGGCAGCAGCCAGATCAGCAGTGCAACTTTTCCTTCCCATTTCATCCCACTGCTCCAAGCAGAAATGGGAAGATTCCGAGATGGAAACAGTCAATACCTGTAGCATTTGCAAAATGTGCAAGTGTCCCTAACGCCAGGGAAACCATTTGCATTGACTTAAGTCAGGTTGAGGTCAGCCTCCTCATGCTGCTAGAGTGAATGAGGCTGCTGGTCAGCAGCGTCCGGAGAAGGCAGCTCCTGCCTGCAGCAAGAGGCAGGAGCCTCTCTCCTCTCAGCGTGCAACCTATGAGCATCACTGCAAAGAGCGGCATTGCTGAAAACAAATCAGTGCCACACAATTTCCTTGTTATTTGACAAAAACTGCAATTTTGATTTTGACAGACCTTTCAAGGAAAGGCGAAAATCTGCTTGCTGAGAAAGCTGGGTGTTCAGCAATTTGATGGGGTTTGCTTTGGGATAGCAAAGCTGGCTGCCAGATTGTGCTCACATGCATCTCCTCATTGTTTGCAAGGTCTCAAAACCAATGACCGTTATGTTGTCTGTAGTGGTAACCAAATATTTTCAAGGGATTCCTGCTTTATAGTCCACAGAATAGTTTTATTTCCATGCCTATTAAATAATGATAGATTTTATGACAGTAAATGTGTCATGTGACTGGGATTGACTTTTCCTCAAAGTCTGACCCTATAGCAAAGCGACCACTGCTTCACATGTCTGATGCAGCATCCACCTGCAGTATCCACCAGCAGCCTGAGCTCAGGGTCTTCCCTTCCCCCAGGATCTCACTAGGCAGCTGCCAGCCCATCCTATGCAAAGGCAAGAGAGAGACAGTGCAAAACCCCACTGACATCCTCTGCATTTCTAAACAATTGGGGGATAACTGTGAGAGGAAGCCCCTCAGATCTGCAGCACTAGTTCAGGATACCTCTGCCTCTTTTTGTGCATTTTTTGCCCCTGTGCATGCTCAGGTAATGACAACCACCAGTCATTCCCACACTTTCCTGTGAGCCTTCACCCGATCAGGACACAGCCCACTGTGAGGCCGGGGTTGTCACGTGAGGCTGTGAGGTCGCACACCGTGCACGTCTGAGTACCAGGGCATCTTCCTTAGAGAATTGCACCGTGTGCTAGCAAGTGAGACACAGTCAGAATAACAGATACTGTGAGCTTCTCCTTAATCAATTAACAGAACTCAGAAACAGAAAGGAGTTTTCCTGCCCAAGTGGCACAGCTGTCACACCAATGCTTTCAAACTGCCAGACCCAGCCCCAGCCAAGCTGGTTGGATCCCCACAGATGCCTGAACCTCTCTGAGGCATGTTTTCTTTTGCTGCTGAGGTGAATGCTTTGTGAGACTGCTACTGCTAAGGGTGTCAAACAGCTGCTCAAGCCCCTCAGAAAAAGCAAAGCTCTGTAATCGTTAACAAACACTTGTGATGTGTGACCATGTTAAAAGAGAAAGCTACTCCCTCTCAGAAGCAAATGGTGAGTATATCAAATGTGAAAATCTATCAAATGTATCTCACACTGATGTCATGACAACTGTATAGTCTCATCAAAATGAAGGCTGTGGCCTTCTCTTGCTAGGTATCAGCCCACCAGAATGATAAACGTGGGCTTGCACAACACAGAAGAGGCAGTTCCTGCTGGAAAAGGCTGGGAACTCAGTCTGATCAAGGCAACTGATCCAAGTCAGGAATCTCTCTCTGAATACATGTGCAGTGTGCTCTGGGCAGAGCAGCTCTGGTGCTGAGGCCAGAGACTGTCTCTGATCTAGGTGTTAGTCTCCTGGCCAGGGCAATGCTGTGTCACTGTGTCTCTGCCTCTGCAGAGGGACTCTCAGAAATGAGTCAAACATGACAAAACCCCACCAAGACCCTTGAAGGAGGAAAGGGCAGTGAATGGGATGCCTAGGGTACCCCAGCAACTTCTGGGGCAAACGTTTGCTTTAGATTAAGTGGGATGTAAAGGAGGGAGGAGCCTTCTCTGGCTGGCTGCTAGTGTTGATAGTTAAATATTTATCATGTCCAAATTAGCATGGTAAAAGCTCAATTCATCAATTAGTTCTGGTCTGTTTGTAAGAAGGGGAGGAGGTGTCAGGCACCTCACAGGAGATGTGGCCATGAGTGGGCAGGGTGTGTGTGCTGCCTCCATCATGGGTCTACAGCACAACTCCACTGAGGCTGGTTACCCTGGCTTACCCCTTCAGCAAGGTCAGGGAAGAGACCAGCTGTGGGGCAGGACTGCAGGGATCCCTCTTCTTCCCCAAATCCACCTGCCCAGGGGCAAGCCCCAGGCCACTGGGGAAGTTGTGAGTGGCAGTCTGGCCAGGCAGCACCAGCCTGGGGCTGCCAGTGCTGGGGCCAGAGAAGGTGTGGGCTACCCTGGAAGGGTTAAGGCTTCTTTTCAGGCCAAAACCCCCCAACAGAAGGCAGGGTCAGCCTCTGAGTTGAAATCTAAGTGCTAATGACTGATGCCCTTCACCCCTCTGCTGCCTCTGAAGGCAAGTGCCCTGGATGAGCCAGGGCCGGAGAGCATTTAACATTTGAACTTCTTCTCGTCTGCAAGGCAGCAGGCCGTTGTGTGTGGGGTCACTGACCCCCAGCCCCGCTCCCCCCAGCCCTTCAGCTGCCTCCCATCCCTAATTGAATGACAGATGGTCAGCGGCAGGGAGAGCCAGGAGCAGGGCCCCATGCACCCTCCACACCGGCCGCCCCTGAGGCTACTCAGCACAAGGCAGCTGCACACCTGGGGGAGACACGGCAGGGCTGACCACGGGCTGCTGCACTGGGGGCACCTCAGAGCCAGAGGAAGCCCTCAGATGTCCTTCCCAACCCATGCAACATCACTACATGTACGGAGACCCAACCAGTACAGAGTGGCTGAGGTCTCTCACTGCTCCTGACAGCAGCAGAACTGGGTAAGGAAAGGAGCTAGACTGAGCTGCTGGTCCCCAGTGGGGACATGAGGCAGTGATGGGAAGCCTGGGCAGGGGAGGCTGTGCTGTGGCCGACCCTTTCCCCTGCCTGTATCCCCCGGGGCTGCTTTCCCCACCACACGTGGATGTGTCTTGCCTTGAGTGGGGGATGCCACAGGTGACAGGAGGGGCCTGACTGCAGAGTGTTCTGTTGAAATGGTTCTCAAAGGGGCTAGAGCCTGCTGTCTGCAGCCCAGTGGAATTCCACACAGACAAAGCTGGGGTGGCTGGGGTGGGCCCTTGTGGAGGCAGGGGCTGTGCTGCCTGGTCAGCCAGCACAGCTCCATTGCCCCCCGCTGCAGCCCGCTGTCCCTTTAACAGAGAGCTGTGATTCCCACAATTACTGAGATTACAAGGAAAGGGTTATTGATTTGCAGCCTGCACTGTGTGATCAGCGCCCGTGCAGCCCCCCCGGCCCACCTCTCCTACTGTAAGCACGAAACCATTTATAAATGTTTTATTTCACTGATCGCCTCACCCTTGCTGCATAATAATAACCCCAGCAGCATGGCGATATATTCTCTCCACTCCCCCTCTCCCCGCGCCCACAGCCTGCAAAAGGCACCGACGTGGTGTGCAGCAGCCCCTGATTTGTGTGTATGTTTTAATTACCGCCGGAGAAACCTGTACACAAGCATAAAAAAGGGTGAGGGAAAGGCAGAGCAGGCCCAGACGGTGGAGGCAATGGCAGCCTAATGCACCACTGGCTGACAGCGACTTCCGCTCAGGCACCTTCTCCAGATCGAACCCTTCGATTGTAACTGAAACAATTTGCATACTGATTCCTCTCATAGCCTCCCAATCCATAACCAGCCAGGCAGCTATTCAAATGCAAGTAGCATCCCTAAATGCAAGGCTAGACTGACCAAAATGCGCTGTCCAACAAGCGGGAGGAGAAGAAAAAAGCCCTTGATTATTATTTCTATTTTTGTTCCTTTTAACCTTTAAAAGATTTAGCTGGAAGCTGTTTGTTTATGACTGGGGATGTAAGGGAGAGAATTGATCCTGGACTGGACTTTAAGATTGGAGTAAAATAGGGCGCTGGAGAGATTTTTGGTTGTGGTTTTTGGTCTTTTTTTGTGCTTTTTTTCTTTTTCCTATTTTTATTTTTTACCTGAGCCACAAACTGAGGCTCTTTTGTTGAGGGGGGAAGAGGGTCAGTCCTCTCTCTCACCCCCTTCCTCTACCAAAACCATCTCAGCTCCTGCAGACCCAGGGAATACACAAACTGCTGCCTGTGCCTTTGGTGCATATGGGGCTGATGAAGAACGTGTAATTCTGGCTGTAAATTCTTGCGGTTAAGTTGGTGCAATAAAATCTCTCTCCTACACCTTGTGAGGGTTTGGTACTTTATTTTTTTTAACGGGACCGGTGTGGCAGCTGCGGCGGTGGCTTTTTTTTTTTTCCCTTCTTTTTCTTCTCTTTCTCATTTGAAATTATCCAGGTAGATATTTTTTATTTTTATTTTTCTGCTCCTTAGGGGGTAAATCCGGGAGGCGAACCCGCATCGGATGCCCGTCCCGCACGCCGGACGCGGGGTAAGCGTGCCCAGCGGGGCACGGAGCGGGAACAGGGGAGGGGGGGAGCCGAGGCGGGGCGCGCAGCAGCGGCCGCGGGTGCGCTGCGGAGGCGGAGGTCGATCGGTTAGGCCCAAGGGTGTGGCGGGGAGGAAGGTGGCGGATGGAGCCCGCGGCCTCCTCCGCGCCCGCGGTGCGGAGTGATCGCAAGCGGAAGAGAGAGCCTCGTCCGGCGCCTCCGCGCCCGCAGAGCCCGGTAGCTCCCCGGTGAGAGGCCGGGCGTGGATGATCCGGCTCGTTCGCGCCCCTCTGTCGGCGCGCGGTCCTGCTAGACCCTCCATGTTCGGGGCCGCTGCCGCTCCTTGCTGAATTCACCGTCAACGGCCCCGAAATCGATCTCGATCATTTTCCGCGAGCACGAGCCGCGCTTTTCTTTTCGTGCGGACAGAGCGCGGTACTGGCGCGGCCGCGGCGCTGGAGGTCGGTGCCGGGCTGCGCTCCCCGCGGGTCCGTGCGCTGCAGGGACCAGAGGCAGGAATGACTGAGCCGCTGCTTGCCCCGCCGCCCTGCGCGGGAATAAGCGATGCGGGCGCGGAGACGTTTTATTATTTAGCGACAGCCGCGGGAAGGCTTCTAGGCGGCTTAGGAGCCGGGTGGCCTCTCGGCTCTCTAAAGTTGCCATTTGCCTCGGGCGGCGACCTGTGCTTTGACCTTTAGACACCCCGAAGGTAGTGGAGGTTTCCTCGCAAAACAGCGACCGACGAAGCGCCGGGGAGTCTCAGCCGAGTGGGGCCGGGCCCGCACCCCGAGCTGGGGAAGGGGGGGAGGGATAGCGAGGACCAAGGGGGGAGCCCAGGGTGACGCCCAAGGTGCCACGCGTTCTTTTTTTATTCCATTCGAAGGCATTCGGTGGTTGTAGATGTTTCTCTGGTTTGTTGCATCACCACAGCTCGCCCCTTAAAACAGTAATTCAAGATGTAAGTAAAAGTGTTTTCATTTTTTATTGATCCCGCTAACATCTTTCATTACCCAACACGTAACCACAACAAATGATTGCTCATTTGATACGGACAATCGTATCGACGCTCTCTACGGTCGGGCCGCGAATCCTAAATCCCGGCGGCATTGGGAGCAAGGCTGTTGGGGCTCTGCCTCCGAGTCCCGCTACCCTCGGACCCGGCTCCAGCCCACCAGTGGGGCCAGCGGCCTCCCCCGCTCTTCTCCTGCGCAAAAGCGGGGGGCGGCTGCGGGCCCGACGCGGGGCACAGGTTTGGGCCCGGGGCCGCTTTTGCCCAACCGGTTTCGTTCTCTCGTAGCGAAACCCAACAAGTAGCGGGAGTTGAAACGGCCCCGGCTCCGGCACCATGTCGGCCGCCGCACCTCTGGTGCGGGAGCGCTGCGGGAGCGCCGAGAAGAGGACCACTGCTGTTCTCTCTCTCGCTTTTGCCTTTTTTCTCCTTTTTCTTTTTTTAAATTCAATGCGCTAGATAATTTTAAGCGGTATTTTGCTTAAAAATATGTATTTAAAATAACGTCAAAAGCAAGAACAGCAATAGAAACCAACAAACCTTTGGGGCTAGCGGGGAATACCAAACGGTTACAAACAGCGACTCTCTAATTTCCACGCTTCCTTTCAGTTAATGGCGTGAAAGAGTGTTTAGCCACCAAACAAATCCTACTGTTTAACACTCTTCGAGGACATTGGTTTTGTCCTTAGTACTAGAAGGCAAGTTTATGAGGGAGCGGCTCAAAGAATTGGTTTCGATGCAAGAGATCTACAGTGAAATTAAACTAGGTGGATTCTTTATTAAATGATTTTCGCTCTTCTGCAGTTTTATGAAAATAAAAGACAGCACTTTGTCATTTTTAACAATGTAAGTAGCCAATAAATCTAATTTTCACATTGATTTCTGTAGGAATTAAGTGATACCAACACTATCTGCTGTGAATTGTGGGGGGGGGTTTGGAAACAAGTGCGACTTTCTCCTGGCAGAAGCTCGTTTTAAAATAATAATTACAAAGATTTCTTTAAAAAATAAAGCTACGTGAAGTCCGCAGGGGGGAAAAAATATCTGTGCTTGGCCGTGCATAGCTGAGACAGCATCTAGACAAAGAATTGTACAAAATGCCTTAAAGCAGGGACGAGATAGCAGTGTATGGAAAAATCTCTAATAAGAATTAATTATAGAGGGGAACATCCTGTGGACCCCTCGGTCTGGTGGCCGGGGAAGGTAGGGAGCTCGGGGGAAAAAAGTGAGGAACTATATCTCTCCATTCATGTGACTAATGAAGATCTCAGCTCCGGCAGCCCCGCGCTGGGGCCGCCCCGCCTGATTAAAACGTGTCCCTGGCCTAATTAATAAGTGCGGGCCACGTGCCATCGGGCCCGCAGCGGCACCGCGGGGCACCGCCGGGCCCCGAGTCACGGACCTGCTGCAGCGCGTCCGCCCTACTGCTCGTCTCTGTTGCGTTTCCGCCCGTCCGTGAGCTTTAATGCACGAGCTTGGCTACCCCTCGTCCGCGGCCGATGCGGGGCACGGCGTTAGTTTTGGTGCGGGAGCCCCAAGACTGGTCCGTGGGGGTGAGAGGCTGTCGAGCCTTCCCGCTGACGGCACCGCGTCCCGACGGCGGTAGCTCCGAGCGTGGGAGAGCGCGTCCCAACCCTGCGTGTAGTGGGCGAGCAGTGCGCGCTGGTTCCAAGCCCTGTGGGGTCCCCTAACCGGAGGGCCGTGGGTCCCTCCGGTATGCCTAACTCTGCCCCGCTGGGGTTCCCGATGAGCGGGTCCTTCGCCCCCCGCGGGCTCTTCATCTGCGGGTTTCCCAGAGAATTCCCGCAGGACCTGGAGCACGGGACTGCAGACCGCACCGGTCGGCACCGCGTAGATCAGACCCGCACCCTGGGCCCGGAGGGACGGTCCCGGGACAGGGGGCTCTAGGGGTGAGAACGGGGGCAGCGCTGGGCAGGTCTCAGCCTGTCTGAGAGGAGGCAGCACCGTTCAAATGCATCAAACTATCAGAAGTAATTTATCCAGTTTCATAAATAACGTCCTCGTTATCTCTAGCCCCCCTTAATTCATGCTCCTGACCGCTTGATTGCGGGGCTTCAGCAGATAAAAAGTTTATAAGTTGGTCGGGTTCTTGTTTTCCTTTTTCCATCATTAACATCATTAATATAAGCTATCAATAACCCTGTCGTTTGGAGCATAGCTTCACAGTATTGATCTGCGCAGCTATTCATCTCTGCCATAGAAGACACGGAATAATTTTCGCATTACAGTAGCCTGGATTTGCTTTTAATTCATATTTAAAGCTGCAGCTGGCTCTGCGGAGCTCTCTGCGAAAGACTAGAGGCGCCTAATTAATAATAAGTTAGAAACGAAGGAAGGCACCAGTGGATAAATAATTAATACAGACATCTCTGTCTCTTTGAATATTGCTACTTTAAAAATTTAGACTTACCAGGGCCATACTGTAAGTCTGCGAGTTATATGCAGGAGATGATTTAAGAAAGAGCGCTTTTTTTTTTTTCCCCTGAAATACAATGCTGAATTATTCAGGGTGTTTTGCAATCTTCCCTAAGTTCCTTCATTAACAAGCGCTGCGGTTTGCTCCGGGGGTTGCGGGAGAACGCGGCTGCAAGACAGGTTCGCGTCGGCTCGGCCGGGCCAGCGCCCTTGCAGCCTTCAACTCCACGACTCCCCCCAGCATGGGAAGCGGCCAGGAGCAACCCTTCCAGGGGCACCAGGGGCTGCCTGGCATGTTGGGAGCAAGCCTGGCAATCGCACTGCCGCCGCACGGGATCACTTCGGGCAGAAGCCCCGAGTACATGGGGAGACGGATGTCAGGGGAGCCGGGGCCACCCCCTCCCCTAGCGGGCACCCGCAGCGAGCCCCCGCCGTGCCGCAGCTTCTCCTGAAAGCCGGGCCCTCCCCCGCCTGCCCCGGCCGCTGCAGCCCTCTGTTCTCCTCCTGCCCCCGACAGATGTAGCTGTTTTTGTCACTGAGCAAGTTTCCAAGAAGCTCGACGGGGGAAAGTCTGGAAAAAGTTAATCTCCCCGGCAGCTGTTGGCTTTGGGAGCCTTCGAGCGTCACCTTTGACACGCTGCCCCGTGCGAGGGGACCCGGCTACCGCAAGCTGTCACCGCGCAGGAGGCGCGGAGAGATGCGCAGAAGCGGCGATAAAGCGCACACACACAATTAAAAAATACATTTAAAACAAAAGGTTTTTTAAAAGGTAAAATAATAATAGAAACGAACCGCCTCCTGCCATTGCTGCCCCGGGCCGGGACAACAGCAGATTCCGATGCCACTCGGTGTTCGCGGGCGTAACGGGCGAGAGGTGCGAGCGTTTCTCGATGTCATTAGCTCGGATTTAAAAAGCACACACACACCACGCACCTCAAACAAGCCAAGCTGCGTTTTAAGTCCGCTCCGAGTATCTGCTGATCAAATAAAGACTTAAGGGCGGTAACGATTATTCTGTTAAATAGCTGGTACTTGACTGCACAAGCAGGAATTGATTAGCGCACCGAAGTGATCTCTCCGGCTCTCCCCGCTCCGCCGGTGGGGCGGGGGGCTTCACGGGGGAACCGGGCCGGGGTGTGATCCGAAGGGCCCACAGACGGGCACCCCCAACGGCCGGGAGCCGGGGCGATGTGCCGGCCTCACCTTCCCAGCTTCACCCCGCAGCGAGCCCCTCGGGTGGTCTCGGGGCACCGTGCGGCCGAGCCGGGCCCGGGCGCCGTCGGGGAAAGGCTGCACTGCCGGTCCTGCGCGGTTCTCTGCACCAGCGGCTTTTGCGTACCAGGGCCGCTTCGTCGTGGAGGTGTCCCCAAAATATAAAGGGGGAAAACTATTTTATAACGAAAAAATATTTGTAGGACGGGGTCTAAGTGGCTGTGAGCCCACGACTT
>VXBP01007001.1:0-18285 GCA_013400115.1 Rhinopomastus cyanomelas | reverse complement strand
GGGGGGGGGGGGGACGGAACCCGTCCAAAGACCGGCGTTGCCACAGGACTCTCCAAATAGTTTAGGGTTGGTTTTATGCTCCTTTCCGGAAGAAAAAAATTTCTGCTGTAATTTCCTAGAAGCTGGAGGATACTTGCTTTTGTACCTAATCGCTAAACGCGCGGAGATGTAATACTTTCAATTAAACTGTAAATTGCATATGGATATTGATAACGAAGAAGCTGACAACGTTTCGATTAGATCCGTGACATCACCTCGCGTTGGCCTTGAAAACAATCACGGCTGTTCAGCCTCGAAATGCTTTCGATAATTTGAGTTTATTTGGTCTAAACATTTCCTTAGATCGTTGATTAGGTTGGGGGGAGGAATCTATTTTTGTTCTTCTGTCGTAGATACATCTTTCCACATCTATCCCTCGCTGTAAGAAACGGAGACCCTGCTACCGTTAACATTTGCAAAAATTCAGAGAGATGCGGAAACGTTTAGGAGAGAAGGAGTGACTGGAGTGGTGGGAGCTGCGAGGGACCTGGACATATTTTTAGCGCAAAATAAAATACGGAGGAGTTTCATGCACCCTGGAAAAACGAGCGGCGGTGAGTAATGGATGGCTCCCAGAGAAGTGGTTCAACGGCGACGAATTCTTACAAATATCTGTGTGTTTGTGTTAATTGCAGGAAATAAATAAACCCGCTGTGGGAATCCTGAATTTATAGGGGCAAAAAGCTCTTGAGTCTCGCTTCCAGGGCCCTACGTGCACCATGCTCGGCGAAGAGTTGTGAATTTAAAAGTTTCCTGCGAGGTTGCTCGGTGTCCGGGGCTGATTTTCGCTCCCGGACCGCACACACACACAGGCTGTACACACGTAGCCCCGCACACGAGCGGCCCTGGACAGTAGCCTCAGGCAGGGGCCCCCTGAGCACCCACGGCAGAGCGGGACACACCGCCGTGCCTGCTCGAGAGGCAGCGGGGACGATCCGCTCCCCTCCCCGGAGCTCGCTGCTGGCGGTGAGGTAATGCGGAAAGCACGGGCCAAGCGGTGCTGGACGTCGGCACGGTCCCTACGCCATCGTCCCCAGGTGGACACACACCTTGTCCCTGTGAGCACTGTGTCGGTGGCGGCCAGGGCTGAGGCAGGGCCAGGGCTGAGCGGGGCCAGGCCTGGCTCCTGCGGGGACAGTCCGCGCTCTAACAGTTTCAGCCGTTGTTTTGGGCTCAAAGCTCCGGGGCCGGGGGAGTCTCGCTGCCTCACGGACCTGGTGCAGCTCCCGAGCTCTCCCCTCACACCGAGAGAAACCTCCGCAGGCCTTGGCCATAGAGTCAAGGCAGCACCTCCGACAGAAATCACCGCGGGGCTTAATTTCGCTCTCGGAGTGACTCCAGCCCAGAGAGCAGCTCCAGTAGCGGTCTGCATCTTCGCGAGGCTGGTGTCCCGCTCCAGCGGCCTCCTGGCTCTCGGCAGGGAAGGAGTCTCCGGGCTTTGGGCAGGGACAAGGAACGGTGACGGCCACATGTTACACATCTCCGCCCAGATTACCGGGGAGCGGTGCCCGGTGCCCTCCCTTGGCCCTTCTCCGGCGGGAACAGGTGCTCCAGCGCGATCCCCCTGTCCCAGCGGGCACCTGCTCACTGTCCCGAGGCCGAGGAGGCCAGGCAGCGCCGCGGGGTGCCGGAAAGCTACCGCAGGCCCCGATGACGTTGCGGCGATGGGGAGAAAGAGGGACCGGGCGGCTTTTGTGCGCTGGCGGCCCAGCGCCTCATGACAGCGGCCCCACTGCTCTCCCGCAGCGCGGCCCGTCTCGGCCCATCTTTGCCGCCGCTCGGCGCCGCGCACACGCTGCACTCTGCCCGGCGTGGTTCGTTATTGTTAATGGGCGAACAATAGGCACATCTGCCCTTTCTTCCAGCATAAAGACACCTTGGCTAACGAGGGGGGGCTGGCGGGTGCGCACGCTTTTATTCCTTTCTCCTCCTCCTTTTCTCTCTTTTGCGAGAAAAATAGAAAATAATAGCAGCGGCACGTCCGGCTGCCGGGCGCCTCGGGGCATATGCTCGCCTTGCTCCGTCGGCCACGGTCCCCAGGCTGCTCAGAGTCGTCGGTTTGGGGGGCAAGGAGTGTGGGTCACTCTTGACTGGATCGCCTGGCTGGACCCAGCGGGGTGTCAGGGGTGCGAGGAGAGACAAGGCTGTGAAGGGGGGAAAGCAAGAGCTGAGGCGCAGGAGGAAGCCCAGTTGGACCTGGACTCCCGGTGTCCCTCCCCAGGCCCGATAACGGGAACTTTCCCGACAGGACAGCGCAGAGGGGCAATCCCGGGCCAGCGGGCATGCTGGAGCCGGAGGCTGCGTGCGGGCACGGCTCGCGGACGTCCCGGGCAAGGGCGGCCTCACCCCCGGAAACTCCCGGTGAGATGAGGACGAGGAGGCTCCGCGCCCACGGAAAACGCGGAGTCACCGAAGGGGCGGGGCGGACTGCCTCAAACCCGGGAGCCGCCCGCCCGGTGGAGGCGGAGTGCGGAAGGGCTGCCCTATGCGCCCAGTGGGGTGGTGATGGTGGGGGACGCTAGGACTCGGGGCGGAGGGGCTAGGGCGGGGAGGGCGAGCTAGGACCCGGGTCAGCAACTACAGCCACCAGGCTACGACCAGCTCTGAGCTCCGTCGCGCGGGTCTCGCCTCCTTAATAGGGGTGGTTACGTCACGGGGGCGGGCCGATGCGGGGCCGCGCATGTGCGGGAGGAAGGGGGGGCGGTCACGGCGCTGCAGCGGCGGAGCCGCGTCCAAACGCTGAGCGCAGAGAGAGCCATGGCTAGAGATGGCGAGGGACGCGGCAAGACACCCGCCTTGGCGGCGGAGCCCGGCCTGAGGGAGTGGGGGCCCTAGGAGCGACCCGGCGGCGTCAGCCGGCAGCGGGAGAAAGAAAAAACAAGCAAAGCAACAAATAAATAAATTTTAAAAAAACCCACAAAAAAGAAAAAAAAGAAAAGAACGAGAAAAGCCACCACCAGCCCGGCAGCAGCAGCACCGCCACCAGCCCGCAGCGCCCGCCCGCGGGAGGAACCATCCCCGCGGCCGCCGCGAAGAGCTCCGGGACGCTCCGCCGTCCACCACATAGATGTGCGGTCCAGCCGCCCGCACGGCCGACGATGAACGCGCAACTGGCGATGGAGAACATCGGTGATCTGCACGGGGTGAGCCATGAGCCGGTGCCCGCCGCCGCCGATCTGATGAGCGGCAGCCCCCACCACCGGAGTGCGGTGGCCCATCGTGGCAGCCACCTGCCAGCCCATCCGCGCTCTATGGGCATGGCGTCCATCCTCGACGGCGGCGACTACCACCACCACCACCGGCCGCCCGACCACGCGTTGACGGGCCCCCTACACCCCACCATGACCATGGCCTGCGAGACACCCCCCGGCATGAGCATGAGCAGCACCTACACCACGTTAACCCCTCTGCAGCCTCTACCTCCCATCTCGACGGTCTCGGACAAGTTCCCTCACCACCACCACCACCATCACCACCACCATCACCCCCACCAACGGATACCGGGCAACGTGAGCGGTAGCTTCACACTCATGCGGGACGAGAGGGGTCTGGCTTCTATGAACAATCTCTACACCCCCTACCACAAGGATGTTACCGGCATGGGGCAAAGCCTCTCTCCGTTGTCTGGATCAGGCCTGGGGAGCATCCACAACTCCCAGCAAGGGCTGCCCCACTACGCTCACCCCAGTGCCACCATGCCCGCCGAGAAAATGCTCACCCCAAACGGATTCGAAGCCCACCACCCTGCCATGTTAGCCAGGCATGGCGACCAACACCTCACCCCCACCTCCGCTGGCATGGTGCCTATCAACGGGATCCCACACCACCCCCATGCCCACTTGAACGCCCAGAGCCACGGGCAGATCCTGGGCTCTGCCAGGGAGCAAAACCCTTCTGTAACTGGTTCGCAGGTCAACAGTGGAAGTAATTCAGGGCAAATGGAAGAAATCAATACCAAAGAAGTAGCTCAGAGGATCACCACCGAGCTCAAGCGGTACAGCATCCCCCAGGCTATCTTCGCCCAGAGGGTGCTGTGCCGCTCCCAAGGGACCCTCTCAGACCTGCTGAGGAACCCCAAGCCTTGGAGCAAGCTCAAATCTGGCCGGGAGACCTTCCGCAGGATGTGGAAGTGGCTCCAGGAGCCGGAGTTTCAGCGGATGTCTGCTCTGCGGCTGGCAGGTGAGCCCGCTGCGGGCCGGTCGGGGCACGGCGGCAGCGGGGCTGGAGCCCCGGCCCCGGCCAAACCGCCCTGCTCCCCCTGCCCGCCTCTGAAGAGCAACCCTGGTCCCCCTCCGCCACTCCGTCGCTTTCCTCTCCCCGCTCCCTCTGGGGGCTCCGCGCACCGGCACCGGCACCGGCTCCCGGCTGCCAGACAAAGCCGAGCTCGGGCTCGGGCTGCGCACTGCGGCGGCCGGGCTATCTCCGTTATCCCGGGCGGGGCGCGCCCGCCGAGCTCTCCCGGGGCCGGCGGGGCGGGCCCTGCGCTCTCGGTAACGGGGCACCGCCGTCACCCGCACCGGGCGGGCCGGGACAGACGGAAATGCTTTAACCAGTGGCCGTCTGAGTGACTGGGCCGTGCCGGTCTATACTGGTCCTGGTGCGGGGCCCCGAGCACCCTACGACCCGCGGACGGGGTGAGGGTGGAGCTCCGCTGACAGGCCTGAGAGACAGACGGTGTCTGCTTGGTGCGGGGGGCTCGAGTGTGCTGGGACGGGGGTTTCTACGGACGACCCGAGCTCGGCGTGTGAACGGTGGCTGAGAAATGCTGTGGGATAAATCGTTTGACTTGGGTTTTTTTGTAGGATTGTTTGATTGTTAGTTTTGGTAATTGGATTGTATTTCTAATTAAGTCATGGAGGCGTGGGTGCCTCTGCACGACACACGCAGTCCTTGTGGCGGTCCCGTTTTGTCCGCAAGGAGATCGCCGTCCCATTCGGTTCCTACTGTCCGTCGCCGCCTCCCCAAACTCGTCCGCGCTCCCAGCGCAGAGCCCGGGTTTAATGTGCCGCGAGTGTTTGTTAATTAAGTGATAGGTCTCCATTAATTTGTCCCTGGAGAACGCGAGACAGTCAATCTGAGTTGGAGCTGGGGTCACTGATCCGTTTCACAGATCAAAAATAAGGGCTAAATCTTTCTCTTTGCCAATGCACAAACGGTCCTACGCATTCGGCTAGCACGACAGTGGGTAGAGAGAACCGCTTCCCGATCGAGAGGGAACCTGTCTGGGCCACCGCTCTGTTCCTTGCCTGGTTACTGCCAGCCGTCTCGTTTCTGAAGTCTGAAGCGGTGGTAGGGAGGGCCGGCAGCAGGATCTCCCTACCCTGCTGTAGCTGACCCCGCGCTACACGCTGGTGAGAGGACGTTGCTCTCTTTGGCTTCCATCCCTGCGGAGCCCGTTTCAAAGGTCTGAGCGTGCAGAAAATGCCCTTTCCGCCTTCCTTTCCCCAGCAACCACTGTGCCAGGAGAAAACCCTCGCCTCGGTGGTGCTACCCAGGGGAGGACAATGGTGTCTGTGTTTCCAATACCCCCGTAACGATGGCTAAGGTGAACTTTCGGCGATTTGGAGCGTGGTTTTTAGGACAGTTTGGTCGACGTGAATCTCCGCTCATTTGCATAGATCGATAAAGGAAACAACCCCTCGCATCGGAGTCAGCTGGCATCCCCCTTCCTGGCGCTGCTGGCAGGGCACCTCTGCCAGACTCGGCTGCACACCAGGTTGGGGGCAGGCGGCAGTGCCCCACCGTGCTCTGCCCAGCTGCCGGGGCCGGAGAGACCCTTTGTTCACTGCTGTCCCCAGACAGCCCCTTCCTCCGGCAACCCCAGCGTTGCCCTCGCATTAACGGATCCCGGTAATCCCGTTAGAGAGACAAAGCCTCATTATTCCGCCTTCCCTTTTCGATGAAACCCGAAAGCTTGCACCTTAGTGAAGGGGCCTCCCCGGAGCGAAACCGTGTTCGCAGCTCGGGGAGGCGGCGAGGGGCGTCGGGAGGGTTGCCTGCACCCGACTCTCCCAGCGTAACCGTGTTCCACAGTGCTCCGCATAAGCCAGCGGCACTGCGCGGGTCTCCGCGGCCTGGCCCGGTGCTGTCCCACCGCGGTAGCCCCGCGGCACGTGGTCATTTGCATAGACCTGCGTCGCAGCCAATGAGGACGGCCCTGGAACGCCCCGCCCCGCGCAGGCTGCGCGCCCCCAGCGCGATCCCGTCCCGCTGCGCGGGCGGTCTGTCTCAAATGCATCGGAGATCGATTTTATTTTGAGCCGTTTTTAATGCGCGATGATCTCGCTAAGTGGTAAAAAATCTGCCCCGACTGGTATCGACATATGAACATTAATTGGAACTCTCATAAATTACTTCGGCCGACGCAAATTAAATATCATGTCTGAATTATAATTCGTTCCCGGGCGTTTAGAGAATTTCCCGGGTGCAGGAATACCCGGTGCAGAGCCCTCGCTACCTTCCCGTTCTGATTTCCCGCAGGCAGCGGCCAAGAGATGCTGAATTTGGGGGGGTGGGAGCAGCTTGTCTTAGGCCTTGTGGTCTTTCCCAGCACTTTATCTTGAGCATTTGCCCCTTCCAGCCATCCCTGGAGGATTCCTACCTCCCAGATTACAGAAGCTCCGACAAATAGAGAAAAAATTGGTAGTTACATCGAAGCGGGATTGAGGTCTTGACACTTCCAGGGCTGTCTCTTGAAATGTAAGCAGAACTGCTAATTGCAAAGCTGACCTCTTCCAGCCTACATCTGATTCATCCCATCTTCCTTTGCCTCTTTGCTCTCTTTCTTTGTCTGCGCTCCTCTCTCCCACTATCGCTGAATATTTATCCATTTGGCTGTTTCTCCATTCGTTACCCTTCACTCCCTCTGCCCTCGCTGACATTTGGAAGGGTAGATATAAAAAACCAAAATACCGTATGCCCTGCTCAGCCTGCTGGGTGTTGAGACAGGGGAGAAGATGAGGGAATAAAGAAAGCAAAATCTGACTGTCAGGATAAATCAAACGTACCTTCAGCCATTTCTTAGTAGAAATGCATCCACCGGCGGCCGGCCCTGCACAGCCAGGGCCGGAGGGGATCGCCCCAGGAGACACGTTCTGAGAGCAGCCTGAGTGGGCTTTAAAGGCCCCCAGAGGCCCCTGTGCTGGGCGAGGGGAGCGAAGGCCATGGTGGTCAAGGCATGAAGGGTGGCTCGGGATGTGTCTGCACCCAGCTGTTTTTCACAGCTGCATCTCTCCTTCTCTTTCTTTTTCCCCCTCTCGTGAATCCCAGCTAAGCCGAAGCCTTGGGAACCCGGGGAGAAATGTTGACTAAATTAACTGTAAATAAATCGATAGGGTAATCAGAGCGTTTTCCACGATGAATCTGAATCTAACGAAGGACCCTTCGCACCTCTCGCCCCGCCGGGCGCCGGAGAGGTTCGATGGCGCCCGGCCCGGCTGCACCCGGTCCCAATGGCCTCATTAGGGCCCATTTAATATTTTACCCAGTGGGGACTTTGCATAAACGCATTTGCATCGGGGAGGCGGAGGGCATCGACCGAGGGCTTCGCCGCCGGCACCTTCCGCAGTGCCGCGTCCCGGTGGAACAGGAGGGCGGGACATCAGCCCCCGGCGCGATCGTGCCCCGCATAGCGCCCGGGAGGGTTCTGGGAGCCAGGAGCCGCCGTTGTTTGCCGGCTGCGTCCTTGCGCCGGGATTGATTTACAGCCGCGTTTGCCCTTCGTTAATGTTTGCCCGGTGGGAGGAGGAGGAGCGGGGCAAGGCGGTGGCGACAATCCGCGATCCTGCTCGCCGGGCCGGGCTCGTCCCTGCGGAGCCTCCGCTCCCGGCGTACGGCCCTGCCCGCGCTTGTTTGTTCGTTTGTTTGTTTGTTTTAATTACCCGCCGCGTGGCGGGGAGGTGCCGGGGGGCCGGGCCGGGCTCTGCTCCCACCCCCGCTGCCGACCGCACGGAACAGCCTTATTCCCAGGACTCCTGCACACGCAGCATCGCAGGGTTCTCCTTCCGCAGCTCCGTGCAGATGAGCTTGGAGCGCGATGCTCACCTGACCCTGAGCGTTTGCCCGTCCCCACCGGCCAGGGCTACCGCAGTGTTCGTAGGGCTCGCCCGTCGCCCCTCGGTTACCGAGGGCTCTGCGCCATCTACTGACGGCGGCGGGCGGGACCCGGTTCCGCCGGGCAGCGGCGGTTCTCCGATCTGCGAAGCTGCGGGTCCGAAGGGTGCTGCGGGTCGGGCTCATCCCAGAAGAGCCCCATGAGCCGCTGTCCCCACCACTTGGTGCTCGCTGGCCCGTTCCCGCGGACTCTGCTCAGGGGCGAGCTCGGGGGCGCGCGCGGGCCCAGTTTCAGCACCGCGGACAGCTGCCCCGGCACTGCCCCGCGCTCCCGGACCGGGGTCCACATCACCCTCAGCGGGACACGGTGGCTGCCAGGCGGCCCCGCGGCTGCCGGTCCCGGTGCAGGTCTGCACCCGATAACTGATGAGTCACGGCAACCGGCAAAGAATTCTGTCCTGCTGCTCCTGTGGGGCAGGGCTGTGCTCCCCACAACCACTCACCCGTGGCTCGGGTTGCCCCCGAGGGTGGCTCGACTTCCGGGCGAGAAGCGCACCCTAAAGGGCCCCGGTTTGAAGATGGACGCCTTGGTACGGGTGCGTGGCCGGAGGGGAAGCCATCTGCCCGTAGCACTGTGACGGTGCGTACCCCTTCCCCGGGCCCCTGAAGCCTGAGGGGTCCGGATGCCCCGGAGGAAAGGAGTGGAAGGGTGGGTGGTACTGAGACTGAGACACCCAGTGGAGTCTGGGTGCTACCGGAGTGCAGCTGGCGCCAGGTTCTGGGTTCTGAGTGCTGTCACTTAATGCAAACTGACCTGGAGATGCACAGGGCAGCAACGCATCGGTGCCAGTGCTTGCGAGTACAAGAACTAATCCAAATCTCATGCTCGGCCTCATGCAGCCTCTTCCTGTCCTCTGTGGGGCGGAGGGACCCCTATAACCTCCACACAAGGGACAAATTCGTTTGAGGGAAGATGACTTTAACATGAACAACACAGCCGTCGAGGGGAAGTTTTCCCGAGTAGGAGCAGGGAACCTACCATGATGTCGGGTGCTTCCATGATCAGATCCATAACTGTTGATATGCATTTTGAATCTAGAGCTATCAGGATAAATCATACCCTGCCTGAGGAGAGACCGACGCTGACTGACTCTCCTCGGAAATGCAGCTTGCTTGAGCCATTTTGCTTAAAAGGAAGTCAGTTTTATGATGCCGAAAGACTAATTTATAGGAACAATTTATTATCTCAACAGTAGTTTTGATTGTTCCCCATTTCAGGGCGATAGGAAGTCTGAGCGGTAACCTTTTATGTGCACGCAAATGGCAAACCGCAACGGATCGCTGCTCCGCGGCTGTGTGAGCAGCTGCTTTGGACTGCTACCGGGTGCCAGCACTTTCTGGGGGACCATCAGCAGCGCCGGTTCTTTGACCAGCTGAAGGTGTTAAATCGCGTAACACGATAAATCCGGTAGCGATCTGGTGCTGAAGCTGTTACGGTGAACAGCCCCATCCGTCTCTTCTTCCGTCCCACCCCATCTTCTTCCCTCCACCCCCCGGGGATGCGTGTTTTTAAGGCACAGCAGCACCGCATACGCTGGTGCCTGCAGCCGAAATCCGTCGGTAGGAAGGTACGCACAGGCGGCGCAATTAGTGCGGGCAGCGGGTTGGTGCGGGTAGGTCCACATAATGCCCCCCAGTGCAAACGGAGGGGCTCCACGCTGTCCCCCCGCCGTACCTCCCCTTCACCTGGGACACAGCCCGCTGGTGTGGGTGCGTTGTCGCGATTGACTGAGGGATGAAAACTTGGAGCAGAAGGAAAGGGAGCTGACAGGTAGGTCTTTAGGGAGTGAGCCTTTAGGGAGGTGGTGAAGTCGCCTACCCTGGAGCTGTTCAAGGCAGGATTGGACGTGGCACTTGGTGCCATGGTCTAGCCTTGAGCTCTATGGTGACAGGTTGGACTTGATGACCTATGAGGTCTCTTCCAACCTTGGTAATACTGTGATACTGTGATACACAAGCGAGCCGGGTTTGTAAGTAAATCTGACGGTGCGTAATGTCGGTGTGAGTGTTTTACCGCGGGTGCATCCCGTCCCTTCTACGGCGCTCAAGCCCCAGCTAGGACCGCAGAAAGGAGCGGGATAACCGGCCAGAACGCCGACCCTTTTACCCGAGCGCCTCGGACCCTGCTCCGAAGGATTCGTTCCTACACCCGAGGTTTCATCCCCCTGTAGAGGATTAATCTCACCCCTTCCGCGGAGGATTCATTCCCCGCGTTCTGTTCAAAGCAGGCGGCACCATGCCGAGGGAAATGCTGCCCCTGCGCGGGTGCGGCTCTCTGCGGTTCCGTGCGCGTCCGACAAACTCGCGCAGGAGGGAGCGGTGTGAGGCGGTGCGGAACGGCCGCTGGTCCCCGGCTGGGCTGGGCGGTGCGGTACGGAGCGGTGGCGGTGCGGGACTCCCCCGCCCCGGCAGCGGCTGCAGGGCAGCGGGCAGCGCCACCCAGAGGCTGGGGGGCTGCCTGCGCGGCTGCAAAAGGGGGAGAGAGACTACCGGAGTTAAAATATTGATGCAGTCGCAAAAATCATTCATTAAGGCAGTTTAATCTTTGCTATTAAATGTCCTTTCAATTCATTTGGGGTAATTAAGATGCAGTTAAAGTGATTAAATTCTAATTACTTATGCTAGACAAAGAAATACTTGTCACAGTAATATGGTTAACTAAAGAACCAGCTCAAGAAATTTAACATTTGTTTTAAGTGATATCACAGGGAAATCGGGTGCCTTCCCCTGATTGATCCACTTAGCAATGTCTTCTGTCACCATGATGTCAGCTCACTCAAGTGCTTACAGATCCATCAACACTGTGAGCTTGTGTAAACCCTGGAATCCTGACCTGACTCAGCACTCCTTGGGCAGATTCGTTTTATTATTCTAGGGGCAGCAAAGTAAGGTCATTCATTTCAATATAGTGCCCAGGAGTGAGGTGTTTGCCACACTGTCTCAGCTGGGATCTGTTTGTTGGCAAACTGGTGCCATTCTGTGAGCTTCCCATACAGGGATGTGCTGTTACCTCTTTTCATGACAGGAGTATTTTCTGGGCTTGATGGCAGAGAAATAAAACACAGATCAAATGACCTTGGATTAGATGAAGTTGTCTGCTCTCTAAATAGATTTAAATACAGACACTAGGGAGTCAAGTGCGAAACACCAAATGATGCCAGGAGTAATAAGAAAGATTTTTGTTTGGGTTCAGGCCCACTCTAGGTGAAATGCAAAGTTTTGAGGAGCAACCAGTGAACTGTGTGGTGAGATGCAGGCTTTCATCACTAGCATGTGAATGGCCATGTGCTGTGGGAGGTCCAGTGTAGGCATATCCGTACCCATGGCAGTATGAGTACAAGCTGGCCTGACAAGCAGAGGCTCCGTCTCACACAGGGTCTTTCCGGGGAATACCATCTTCCAGGTACCTTCAGAGACAAGCAGGATGGGGCAGTGCAGGGGGCCTCCAAATAGTGACTTGTTGGAGCAGACGTCACACAGCAGCTGTGGTTATTCACCCAGGCCAATCAGTTTGGCTCGTGTGATGAGGTCTGCCCTTATAGTCCCCTTAGCTTGTGCTCACGTTCTTTCAAAGTTTTTTTTATAGTTAGGGCTGATCTGTCATCCATGTCTCTCCTTGCCTGCTCCAGAGGTGTGTTATTCACATGATAAGGATGTAACTTATCAGACTTTATTATGTATTATCGTCACTGTGAATTTGCCATGAATTTTGGCTGCTTGCTTTGAGTGAGCTGTTGTAGCCAGTGTGATTAGGACTATCTCTGCTGGTCAAAGTCCTTGAGTGGTTTCAACCTCCTGCTGCCTTTTCCACCCAAAGACAAAGCCTCCTTCAGAATACTTTCTAGCTTGTACCAGTGAAGAGAACTCGCGCTTTAAAAATGTTATAGGAATATTTTAGTGTTTCAAAACTAGACGTAGATACTTTAGAAAGATTCTGAGGATCTTAATGGGCACAGGTCAGACCATAGGTGAGGCAGGGTCCAGCCTTTACCTAGCAAGATAAGAGATTAGAAAATACAATTAAGAGAGAATTCTAAATGAGTCTGTTATGTCTCGGATTCATGTCCTGTGTGTATGAGGCTGCAATATCTAGAAGAGTGGGCTTTGCAAGAGGCGAGGGAAAAAGTGGTCATCACAGAACTTTTGAGCACTTTCTCAAGTCAGTCTAAAATACATCTCCTTGTCTCTCCTATGTCGCGTGCACAAATGCAGGGCTTTTGTTGGCACTTCTCTGAGCTGAGCTGCCTTGTTTCTTTTCCCATTTGTGGGAAGGATAACTTCTTCTTGGCTTGTATCAGCAATAGTGTGGCCAGCATGATTAGGGATGTAATTCTCCCCCGTCCTGGGCACTGGTGAGGCCTCACCTGGAGTGCTGAGGGAAGTTCTGGGCCCCTTACTTCAAGAAGGCAATTGAGGGGCTGGAGCGGGTCCAGAGGAACAACAAGGGTGGGGAAGGGACTAGAGGGAAAGTCTGATGAGGAGAGGCTGAGGGAGCTGAGGATGTTTAGCCTGGAGAAGAGTAGTCTCAGGAAGGACCTTATCCCTCTCTGCAGCTGCCCGAAGGGAGGTTGTAGTAGATGGGAATTGGAGCTCTTCTCCCAGGCAGCTGGCAACAGGACATGATGGCAGGGCCTGAAGCTGCCAGAGGAGGGTTAGGTTGCATGTTAGGAAGCCCTTCCTCATGGAAAGGGTGATCAGACAGTGGAATGGACTTCCCACAGCAGTGATGGAGACCCCATCCCTGGTGGTGTTTAAGGACAGACTGCCTGTGGCCCTTAGTGTCCTGGTCTGGCCAATGTGGTGATGTTAGGGTCATAGGCCAGGCTGGATGACCTCAGAGGTCTTTTCTGGCCTCAGTAATTCTGTGATTGTATGAAATGGGAAGCAGCTGGGGTTTTTTTTCTCTTACCTGTTTGAATCAAGTATAATGTTCATGAATAGTAAGGATGAGACAGTCCTCAAAACCCAGCCAGCCCAGTAAAGTTATTGGTGAAGACCCCAGAGCTCAGTGCTGTGTTTACCTTCTGATATGAAGCAACAAGAAAGTGTGTCCTCGGGCAAGACAGCTGAGCCCACAGTTGTGAGAGATCTCCAGTCCCCTTTGTTCCCCAAAATGATTACTTTGGCTACATAATAGGCTCCTACAGACTCCTGCTGTCCATGGCGTCCAACGCAGCCTTTCTGAAATGATGCTAATTGGTGTCAAATAATGTGTCAAACATGATGGAAATTAGCGCCGTGTGAACCTGCTTGTGGGGAACAGGACAAAGACCACCCCTCATCTCCTACAGACCACTTGGTGGCTGTCAAGTAATAATGGCTTATGGTCAGTGGTGACCTGGGCCAGGGCTGGAAACATGACTTGTTGCCGAGAGAAGGGGCTGCACAACAGATCAATGTGATCTAGCAGTCCTTTATTAACTAAATCCAAGCTCTTTTATACAGCTCTTAATGAGGTTCATACATATTGCAAAAGCCAAGCTCAAGATTGGTTAGGTTACACAACTCAGTTCCTTCCCGCACCTGATCGGACAGCCCCTCCAGCTTTCCCAAACACGGCCCCATCCTCTGATTCCCACAGTCTGGTTAACATTCCTCTATAATTGGTTTGCTTGCTTATCATCCTTGCTGAGGCCTCCTCTCATCCTTGCTGAGGCCTCCAAGGCCATTCTCAGAGGCACCTGGCAGCTATTCTTGGCTCAGTGCTGGGTTGTCCAGAGCGCTGCTCAGCGCTAGCTCTGTTAGCAGTTCTCCTACAACTTGTCACCTCAGGTCATGTATCCATTGAAGACCCTGTATCCGTTGCTGCTGTCCAGCACATGGTCTCTTCTCTACGTCAGCCAGGCTTTGAAGTCACTGTGGTTGGAGACATCACCTGTGTTTCTCTGGTGCTGGTCTGGACCTGCTCTTGGTCCAGAGGGAAGAAAGGCTCCCTGTAAGTGGAGGCCCACACTGTGCCTTGGCTTTCTCCTCCACAGCATGAGAAGACTCATGCAGGTGCGACTGCATCCTTTCCTTTGGTGCATTCAGACAAGTGTGCTCCTCTCCTGCTGCACTGTGTCCCTGCTCCCTGCCCGGCTATTCTGTGTGGTTAGAAACCTGGCTGTGGCCTTTGCATGTGTCTGTCCTGGTGCTATGGGAATGGCTGCAGGCAGCTGATGAGCAGCGTGACCGTTTGGAGCATGTGGCTACTACCTCAGCCTGTTGTATGTGCCTTAGGGCTCTCTTGGTGCCCAGTCTGTGACCCTCCAGATCCATCTTGTTCCTCAGCATCAGTCACTTTCCCATCCTGTGTCTGAAGGCAGGTGCTCTGTGATGGCAGCATGGTGAGCCTCTTGCAGTGAGACCAATCCTCTGCCTTCACAATTAGCCACAGGGCTTGGGGCAGAGCATACTCAGGTAGGATTATCCTCCTGCTCCAGTGCCAGTGTTCCCAGAAAGCAGCCAGCAGAACTTGTGGTGGTGTTTTATTTTGTGCCCCAAACAAACCAGCAGGAAGCAGGTTTATACTGGAAGTGTAACCAGTTCCAGGCTTTGCTTCAGGTTTTTAGAAAGAGGTTGTTCTATGTGTTTGCCAGATACAGTGAGGCATGTGTGTATGCACCAAGTGCTCCTAGCATTGATTTATGGTAATTAGGGCTTTTTTTCTCCTTAGATTTTAAAAAGAAATCCCTCTAGAGATGAAAGACTAGATGAAGCATCAGGGTTAACACCTGAGCTTACTGTAATCTTGACTTTTAGACAGACAGAACTGTGCAGTTCGCATCACAGGTGGGCAAAACATCCTCTTTTCTATCTCAACCTAAAGATGCAATTAGTGTGTTTTCACAGGGGATGTGATTCTGCTGGCACCCCTGGCAGAGTGGGGCTGATCCTGCTGTGCTGCACATGGCCAGCCACTGCAGCAGAGCAGGGAGAGATGGCGTAGCCACAGCAGAGACCGTAAGTCTGGACCACTCACAGGCAGTTGGCCCTTGGTGTGATGCACAGACCTCACAAGGTTTGGCAAGTTAACTCAGCCAAATCCCTCAAGTGGCTTAGAAGGAACAAAGGGAGACAAAAATAGATTGATGTCTTGTACCAGGAGAATTGCAAGTGTCAAAAATATCTGTTGCTCAGGGCAGAGGAAGATGGAGGTGAGTGAACGAGGCCAGAGTTCAGTAGGGGATTTATAAGACTCGTCCTGGCTCTGATAATATCACACTGTCATATCTGCATGTCTGTTGCCAGTCAGAGTGATTCTTCCTTTATCCTCTGCTTTTTCCTCACTAGGGACTTTTTCAAAAGGCATCACAAGGAGCATCACTCAGCGAGGGAAGCCCAGAGACCAGGGGCAGGGCTGTCTGTGGGGGCAGCAAGGCAGCGAGCATGCAGGGGTGCCATGGAGATGGGGTTGCCTCTGGGGAGCACAGCACCCCAATTCAGCTCCTGTGCTGTGGGCAGGGTCTGCTCGCTGTGCTCTCAGGCAGGGGCATGTGGAGGTCATCAGTGCAAATTACCTTTATTATCTCCTGCTGCATGGAATAAAATCCAGGTAAAGGGCTGTGATGAACAGCTTGGAAGACAGGTTCTGGTATCTTTCCAAAAAAAGGGTTTCAGCTGGTGTCCCTGAAGCCTGTGACTTCAGTGGACACCCTTGCTGGCGTAAGAAGAGGACGTGGCCCAAGCAGGAGCAGCTGCTTTGTCTGAGCGTGGCCTGGGCTGAGCGCAGGATGCTGTCAAGGCCCTGGACAGCCCCAATTTGTCAGCTCTCGCAGCGAGGCATGGGCGATCTCCGTGCCTGCTCCAGAGAGTCTCTCACGCTGGAGCAGACTTTATCCCTCACTGCACATTTGTTCTCTGGCAGGCTGGAAGCCACAATTTATTATTAAAATTGATTGGCTCCAGTGCAGGGAAAACAATCGTAAGGAAACCCTATTACAGTTTTTCATTATCACCATTATTTATTTTTAAGTGCTATTAATATTCCTGAGTCTGGACAAGGCAGAAGATGAGAGGTGGTACCCAGCCTTGCTGCTCACAGCTGGAGCAGCCTGGCAGGAGTGTCTCTGAGGGCTCTCTGAACAATTAACCATACTGGGAAGCTTTTCCCCTTAGTCAGCCTCTGGCAAGTGGTAACAGGGGGAGAGATGAAAAGAAAGGACTTTTGTATCACCTGAAAATTACCTGGATTTTGAAGGTGTTCCCAGTCTACTGTAGGAGGGAAAAGGGTCTGCAAGCAGTGTTGGGCAGAGATGGGGCCCATGTGCTGCTCAGCAGGCTCCAGAGTACAAGAGGATCCAGAGTGCAAACAGGGCTGGACTGTGGTGCTGCTCCAGGGGAGTGGCTGCCTTGGTGTCATCTTCTGGGTCTGTGCTATGTCCAGAGCTGAACTTGTTGCTTGTGGGTCTTTGGGTCTTAGATAAGGTTCCACACTGCTTCTGAGTCAGTATCTCACTCCCTCTGAACCAATACACAACTAGTCCTTAATTTAAAGAAGCCCAACTTGAATGTGAGGATGACAGCTGTCTTATTCCATAGGCTAAACCAGAGTGTGTCTTCATCGGTTCCCACTGGGCGTGGATCACGCCTTAGGAAACCAACAGTCCTGTTGGACCCGTTGTTAACAAAGAAAGTCCATACTGGCCTGCAGGAGGAAGGACTGGCCCCCAGCTTGTCCATGGAACACTGTGGGAACCTCAGCGTTTGCTTTCTGATGGGCTTTGCTGGTGTGGAGTTTTGGTTGCAGGATACTGAAAGGGGTGGATTTGTATCACAGACTGCAGGTGACTTATTTTTAAATCCCTGCAACCAAGGCCAGGCTGGATGGGGCTTTGAGCAACCTGGTCTAGTGAGAGATGTCCCTGCCCATGGCATGGGGGTTTGGAACTAGGTGATCTTCAAGGTTCCTTCCAACTCAAACCATTCTATGATTTTATGAATGAGACATTTTTCCTGACCTCTGTGATGTAACTAGTGGTAATGATGGCTGGCTCTGATCCTGCTGTTTGTGCTGTAGTCTGGATTTGGTAGCAAGTGATGGTCTGGGCAGAGCATCTGGGTGAAACTGGAATTTGTGTAGTGTGGAGCAGTGTGAGCAGAAATTGAGCGCTGAGCATGGCAAACGCTACCTGGATTGCATTTGTCTCGTTTTCTGCCTGAGCTCCTGAGCACAGCCACAGCTAGAGGCAGAGTTTTGAGCAGCTGGGCTGCTTCCACAGCAACTTATGACCATCAAGTGGTTAGAGGGGTATAAAAGATCAATATGGTGTGGGTGACTGTTACTCATGTATAGCATTTGTCAATTAATCATAGAACAGCCTACGTTGGAAGAGACCTCCAAAGGTCATCTGGTCCAACCCCACTGCAGAAAGCAGGGACATCCTCAGCTGGTCCAGCTTGCCCAGAGCCTTGTCCAGCCTCACCTTGAATATCTCCAGGGATGGGGCCTCAACTCTCTTCCTGGGCAACCTTTTCCAGTGTTCAACCATCCACCCTCCTGCTAAAGAACTTCTTCCTAACAACCAATTTAAATCTACCTTGGTGTAGCATGAACTCTACCCTAACCTCATCCTACCCCTCCAGCCCTTCATAAACAGTCCCTCTCCAGCCTTCTTGTAGCCCCCTTCAGGTACTGGAAGTCGCTGTCAGGTCCACCCAGAGCCTTCTCTTTTCCAGGTTGAACAACCCCAGATTCTTCAGCCTGTCCTAAGAGGAGGGGTGCTCTAGCCCCCTAAGCATTCTTGCAATAGTGTTTTTAACCCTTGAGTTACAGGGGGATGCAGAGTTATTTCAACCAGTACTGATCCCCACAGTGAGTTCAGCAGCCTGACTGCAGTGTGAGCTTCCTCGTTTGGGAAAACTTGCTTTTCAGACCAGAAGCTCCACCATGTTCTAGAGATCAGGATGTAACTTCAAAGCACTCTTCAAAGGTTTTCAGTTAAAAATAAGTGCAGAAGAGAGGAGTTTGGCTTCCCGTTCTGTTTGATTGATGAGTCATTGCTTATCAGAGAATGTGTAGATGGCATGTGTATGGCTGGGGAGATGGCATGTGTGTGGCTGGGGAGATGGCATCTGTGTGGCTGGGGAGATGGCACGTGTGTGGCTAGGGAGATGGCATGTGTATGGCTAGGGAGATGGCACGTGCATGGCTGG
>VXBP01007000.1:0-16834 GCA_013400115.1 Rhinopomastus cyanomelas | reverse complement strand
TCAACCATCCCACTGACCTTCAAATCTATTTTAAATAATAAAATCATCTTTGCTACTTCCCTAAACTAGTAATTGTCTTCAATCATTCTGACTGCCTAACAGAATCAAGAGCCAAGAATTACTAGAATTCAAAAAACCACTTTGCTTAGACCTTAAGACCTACTAAGTCTGGAGTGGTAGGGCTACTCATGGCTCCATGTAAATAGCCGTTGAAAGAAGCAATTCCCAGTCTATTTCACATTGGCACCATTCCCCACTTTCTGAAAACAGACAGCCCCAAGAGTTAAGCCTGCAGCTTCAAACCCCTGTTGTTTAGAGCCCTGACATCCACACATACCCTATGAATGCTGGGCCACATGGCAAATCAAGCAAAGTGCAGTATGAAAACACTATTTTTAGCCTTAAACTGTGGTATACAATGTGTATCTGAAAGCAAGTCCCAGAAGACAGAATTAATTCTAACCTGAACAGCTATAGGCATTTCACATCCACCGCAGAACAACAATCCTCAGGATATGGGGGTGATATGATGCAAGATTGGCCAATGCCAGCTACTCTTCACAGATGAAACTGGGATAGCAATGCACAGTAGATTGATCCAGTTCTGTCTGTGCACAGAACTAGGCTGGATGTAGTGCCATCTCCAGCAGATGAATCAACAAATCATTAGCTACTTCACGACGATAAAGGCAAACACAGCTTATCTAATCAGTTTTTGTACACGTGATACGTATCACAGCAGAAAAATGTACACTGGGAAACTGAAAAACAGTCTTTGAAAGCAGAAAGGAAGCTTATGCAGTATTCACCTAGACCAAATACTGCAGCAACAAATGGAACAATTAGCAATCATTTACGTAAAAGCCTTGTTAAGAAGGCAAGAGTAAGCACATTTGTTCATTTTCAGATGTAGCTGGAGCCAAAGACGACGTGCACAGGGGAACAAAATCCCCAACCCCATAGCCTAGCTCCATCAAATTATATTTTCCATTCTTTGTAGAAAATCTGAAAAAAAATTTTGAGACTGTTCTTTTTCCCTAAGGTAGTATTATCATTAGCAACACAAACTGTATCTTCACCATCACCTCACTAATCACTTTCCCATATTGCTACATTTTGCCCATGCCAACTGCTTCCACTTCCCCATTTATTCAACACTTTGAAAAGCAAGACATCCGTTCAATTGCCACCATTTACTTGTGGTTAGAGGGCTGCACAACCTCTATATTGTGGAAGCCCCTACTTCTAGGGATATTGTGTGAGGAAACAGCACTAAGTCTGACTGCTAGACTGTGATATACGACATGGGAAGCAAGATCTAAGGCAATGAGCCGAAGCCAGTCAGTTCACATAGCAAACTAGAAGCAAGACAATGTGGTACTATTCAAGAGAGCTACATCACCAACAGATTTGAGATACGTCCCTATCTCAAAACTATGCCCTGTAGCAGGGAGAAGGCAACCCACTTTGCCAAAAATCTTTTCTTTCCAACCAAGTGATCATACTCATTCACCACACAGCACTGCAATACATTAAGAAATTAAGACAGGAAATTGAGGAATAAGGAAATTATGACAGACTCAGATTTTCATGCTGGATTTCCTCAAATACAACTATTTTGATCAACTTTTTTATCATCCCTAGGTAAACAAGCATTGCCACACTTCCCAGGACATCACTGTATTTGCTGCGCCTGTACTTCTGCCTCAGCACTGCCTGTCTCAGAAAGAGAAGAATTCAGCCTGCAGCACTAAAATTGCAAACTAATAGTTATTAAATTACTGCATTAGACTTCTTTATTTTTCCTTCACTGGAATGACAAATATTACTGAAGATGTGCAGAACTGGGTCAATAAATAGTGTAGGCAAACAAACTGTGTTGATCTCTCCTAGTCACAGTTACCTTCCTGATCCATGTGCAGGCAAGATGCTAAAGACTATGTGGATATGACTACCTTGAAAATACACTCTGGCATATGAAAGTAAATGCATCCAAAGCAATAGTTACTTATACAGATTATACCTGAATAAAACTGAAAATAAAAGCAGAGGATCATGTCTGAAATGTGAGGGAATGGAAAGTAAACTGTACTATGTCATGTGTCAATAAAGGTCATTTCTGAGGCAGAAATTATGTGCTTCTGAGAATGGGAAGCCTTTCAAACAATACTATGCATACATGCCTCTTTAAAGACATCTGCCCTATCTCATTAGACAGTAAACATATATTTATATATTTTGGCTGTTTGAGTTTGTTCCAAGCCAATCCTACCAGCTTTTGTTTACTGCCTTTGAAAAATTAGTAACATGTGTATTGCAGTACAGAACTAAAATTAAATTACCTTACTCAGAGATTAGCACTCACAGGCTTTGAGTATTTGTTATAAAAATCTGAGACACAAGGTATTCGGGTTGGTAAAAGGCTAAGAGAAAACCTAAAAATTATCTTGATATATCACTGTGCATAGGAATGACTAAAATTAGTCACCATCCTACTCATTCGAGGCTGATGAAGGAGTCCCCAGGCCATCTAGGCAAGGCAAGCAGGTCACAATTTGCCCAGACAAAATAGAACCTGAAGAAGAAAAAGCCACATGTGAAATTATAACCAATCCATATGCAATATTAGCATCAATCATGCATCTACTCGAAACACACTCAGTGAGCTCAACAAAGCATCCAGTGACTCTTTTGTCAGTTGCATACAGGAAAACCAAGAGGTAGCTTAGATTTGAAAAAAAGTATATGTATAAAATTAACTATGAAAAGGCTGTTCTAAAGATTACTGGTTTATAGAAGCTTTCAAAAAATACCCTGGCAAAAACAGAAACAGACTGAGCTGAAGTCCTTCATTTCCTTGCACAAGGCTGGCTTTCAGCTGCCAAACTGAGAGCAACATGCAGGGCTGCCCAGTTGCTAAAAGACTGATTGGCTTTTCAGAGGCCACTTTACGTTGGAAAAGCTGTGCACGGCACAGCTGAGTTTAAAGCAAGACACACTTTAAACCAACAAATTCCCTCCAAAAAAAAATCCATGCCACTTAAAAAAAAGAGCAAGTAATCTCAACATGTAAATATGCATACAAATGTCATAACACTGTCAAACACACCCAGTGTAAATCCAGTTGAAAAAGGAGCAGATGCTTTTCACACAGACACTGAAACCTATGCAGAAACACCAAAATTTACACGCACAAGAAAAATTGAACATTTAGTATTACATTAACCTCTACAGTTCAAGGCCTGTTAGTATGAGAGAATTCATAATTAATTCTAAACTACTAGCTGAAATGCTGGTAATTCACTGGGGAGAGGGAGGAAAGCAACTCCAAAAAGTTACATATATACCAAATATCTGAGAAAAACCAAAAACCAAAGGCAGTACTGCAATCACTGAATCCTATAAAACCTGTTTTTTATGAGAAATGGTGTCTACTGATTATTCTCCACAGAATTTAGGTTACAACTTTGAGTAAGAAACAAACATTAAAGCAAAAAGCCAAACCAACAATTAGGTTTCATGGCACTACAGTATTTGGCTATTTGCTTCTCATAAACCGCTCTGGTGCTATTAAGTGCCATAAAAAACATTCAAGAACAAAATCAGATTACTATGAAACACATTTAGATGGAAGGAACATACCTGCTTTTCCTTAATGTTATGCTATCAAAGTAAGAATACAAATGAAACATTTCTGCCATTGGTTGATAAAGTTAGTTACTAAATATCAGACCCATCCTATGTCTATTGTGAACAGACTTTCTATTTGTGTTTGTGACACTTCCCTTACACTCCTCTATAAGGGCAACAATTTCCACATCTCCACAGATGTTCACTTCAGAGGCTAATGAGGTAGCACCTTTGAAAGCAGACCATCCTCAATGGAAATCTTACATCAACACACAAAGATACCAACTAACCAAAGGCATTTCGCAGCCACTAGGCTGTGAAAGGCAAACTGAGTAACCAGGAGAGTTTGGCAGTTCAGTGCTCACTGATGCCCATCAGCAAACTGCACGGCTTTGGAGAAGTCAAGGTATTCCTCATTCTGGAGAATTACAGTATTACAGTATCACAGTATTATCAAGGTTGGAAGAGACCTCATAGATCATCAAGTCCAACCTGTCACCACAGAGCTCAAGGCTAGACCATGGCACCAAGTGCCACGTCCAATCCTGCCTTGAACAGCTCCAGAGCTGGCGACTCCACCACCTCCCTGGGCAGGCCATTCCAGTGGCCAATGACTCTCTCGGTGANCCCCAGGTCCCTTTCTGTTTGGCTGCTCTCCAGCCACTCCGACCCCAGCCTGTAGCTCTGCATGGGATTGTTCTGGCCAAAGTGCAGCACCCGGCACTTGGACTTATTGAACGCCATCCCGTTGGACTCTGACCATCTGTCCAGGTGGTCGAGGTCCCGCTGCAGAGCCCTTCTGCCCTCCAACCCAGCCACATCTGCCCCCAGCTTTGTGTCATCTGCAAACTTGCTGATGACTGACTCAATGCCCTCATCCAGATCATCTATGAAGATGTTAAAGAGGATGGGGCCCAGCACTGATCCCCGAGGGACACCGCTAGTGACCGGCCGCCAGCTGGATGTGGCACCATTCACCACCACTCTCTGGGCTCGGCCCTCCAGCCAGTTCCTAACCCAGCACAGGGTGTTGCCGTCCAAGCCATGGGCTGACAGCTTAGCCAGTAGTTTGCTGTGGGGGACAGTGTCAAAGACCTTGCTGAAGTCCAGATAGACCAGTCTACAAATCAGTTCACTGCTGAGACTGGAGCCTCCACATGGGCTTGAACTGTATTCACCGGGTTTAAACAATGAAAGTAGAAGAGAGACTCCTAAGGCTTGGGGTTGTCTTCCTTCCTGTACAAAAATAAACCAATTAAAAGCAGTCGCATCCCCATTAAGAACAGCTAGCATGCAATAAAAGTGCACTAGTACAGGTATTTTTTCTTAACAGCATGAGCAGTACTTGTAGCTCCTTGCTCTGTGCCCCATGAAGAAACCCTGGCCAATGTCCAAGTACATACCTACTGAAAACAGTTCTAAGTAATAAACTCCCTGGCTACAGCTAAAGATTAAAGAGCACCACTTAAAAACAAATTTGCCAAGAAAACCCTGAGGTTTGTTTCCAATAAAATAGTAACCAGAAAAAAATCCAAATAGTTCAATGTTTAGTACACAGTATTTGAAAACATTTCACTTCTAAAGGCTTTAATAACTTTGGTTCCAGCTTCAATACCAAGACCCACCAGCAAGCTCTCAAAAATCCTACAGATTTAACCCTCAAGAGCTTATTTCTGACCCCCAAAACCTGCAAAGGAATAGCTTCACACTTTCCTAAAGAACACCCTGGCAACCACATTCCTCTTGCAAGCAATTTATCCAACACAAATCATTTGTCCTGACACAGTTTCAGTCACATATCTGCAGAAGATCTACATATTAATGTCCAAAACCATCTTTAAGCCATCCTGTCTGCTAACTATATGAAACACCAAGGACTCTACAAAGAATGACTATGAAGACAAACACTGAACAAAGCATTTCAAGTTTTCAGAGAGGTATACCTTATAGCACACTTTAAAGGATTCTGGATCAATGTATCTGCAGTTACACATGACAGGATCCCATTTATACCTCCGGACTGATGGGAACCTATTAATGCTTTCGAGTTTCAATCAATAAAACCAACCAAAAAACCTCTGCATCGTGCAGAGTGGAACCGTCTTCCTGATCCTGCATGTTAATTTCAAGTTTTCTTCTTTCTGATGCAACAACTGCCTCATCTGCACAATGTAAAGAACATTAGTTCAAAACCAGTATTTCATGTAGCCCACCATTCAGAGAACAAATCCCAGACACAGCTCTGTCAGCATGAGTGTACTGCATTTAGTCCATCCCCAGCTCCTAATTCTCCACGCACCACTGTTACCACCCACATCCAATGTGCCAGCTGATAAAAATGGAAGAACACTCTTCAATTTGAGATTTTAACAAGCATCCCAGCTTAAAACATTTTGCTATAGGTCTCTGTAACCTAGGTCATGTTGATGGAAAGGTACGGTTCCAGAAAAGCTCAAGGAAATTTAAGTCACTAGCTATGACAGCCCCATCTCCCATCCATATCTCAATCATTGCAACAGGAAGGCCTGTTCCCACCCTGTGGCCCGGACTGTCAGTTCAGAAACATAATCCAACCAAAACTCAACAAAAGAGTAGTTCATTACCAGCCTGATTAACTCCTAGACTTTACCTAGCTCACAGCCACAGCACGTTCCTTGCCAGCAGGGGAAGATGCACACTCAGGGAGGCAGGGCAAGCAAAAGCCCCAGTTCCAGCTGCCAAGTTGCTTGACAAGCTTTAGTAAAGTTCAAACAGAACAGCTTCAGAAAAGAACGGTGACAGTCTCCTCCTGCATAAGCAGTAATATTTGCATAGCCAAAAAGCCAGCCAGTTCAGGCAGTTGATCCAACTGAAGCTGTACCATTTTTCTGTACAGCTGGATCAGCAAAGGACCAACAAGGAAAAAGAGCTCCTTTTGGTGAAAGCACTACTGTAGAAATCAAAGATGCTCTAGCGGCAGAGCAACAACATGACTGATGGATGCATTAAGCCTTAGCTCGATCGAGTTTGTGCTTGGTGTTCTGTAGAAAAAGAAAAGCAATATGTTCTAATGTCACCTATTACACCTGAAATCCCTGGACTGAACAAGTAAACTGTAATTTTAATATATGCTCACTGATCAACAGAAACTTCAAAAACAAGACCAGGCCATGATCTTATACTAGTTTAAAACAAGCCTGCTTGATAAGCCAACAAAATAAATAAAAATACAAATAGCCTTTGACCCACACACACCACCACCACATCCCCCCCAAAAAAAAGGAACAAGGTCAGCAATACCAGATGAGTGCAGTAAGTAGAACAGGACCTCAAAGTCAGCAATTACCCCATCTGAGGCTGTTGTGAAAATCTCTTACCTGAGACACTGTGTATGACATCTCTTCTGGACTACATAAGTTTTAATTTCTACAGCATTAGGGCAACTGACTTTTTTTCCTAATGTTCTACAGCTCCACCAATATTACTCGTGTACTAAACTCAGCCACAAGCAGAATTCAAGAATCCTGCACAGTGCTGTAACAAGCCATTAGGAACACGCAATACAGAATCTACAGCAATGCTTTCCTGAGAGCCTCTATTCCTGGGGAGGCCAGCACTTCCACAAGGATTTTCATTTCAGTTTAGCAAGTTTTTCTTCCACCACACTCATCACGGTAGGAAAGAAAAGGACTCCAATACCAAGCAGCTACATCGAACTATAAAAATATCATGCTTAGAAGTCTTGTGAGCTTTAATAGCCCACTGTGGCTCATTGATTAACCCTTTTTTTCCCCTTCCTAAACACATAATGCTGTCAGCTACTAATACAAAATCAGCAGGTTTCACAATACCAAGCTGAGAAGACAGGCACAACTGTCTATCTAGTTTACATGCACCCTCAGTTTTCGCATTTACAGAAAGTAATAAATGCTGAGAGGCAATTCTCAGGCTGAAGAATAAATATTCTGCTAATAAGGATTTAAACAGCTAATTTGAATTGCATTTCACAGGAAAAAATTCTTTGATGCTTTATGCTTAGTTCTGTAAATCAAGGGTTTTCACTGAGGCTTAAAACCAACAGCATAGCAAATTACATTACTGTAGGATAACCCAGGCTATCAAAAGAGTTAAGGAATCACAGGCAAGGATGAACACATCTCAAATTCCTGGTTTTCAACTTCACTTGTATTATTTCCTCCCCACCACATTAGATTTTTGCTAAAGGAAAAAAAAGCAACATTTTCACAGAGAACTGCCAAGAGATGAAAAACTGGAAAACACATTGATGAACAGAAAAACAATATTGTTTCTTTATGGTAACTATTAACCTCTGCATAGCCATAAAAACTGTTTCAGCAGTCCACAGTAACCATCGATCAATAAGTCAAATAGAAGTGATGAGTCAGAAATCCATTTAAATATTTACACTTTTTGCTATGAGCCATACTTAGAGTAATAACATAACCAAAAGGAATGACTGTGCCTTCCATTTTACACACTCGCCTCATTGAGGAGGCTATCTGAGACGGTTGGAAAAGCAAAAATACTAAACAATGGCAAGGCAATACAAAACCACCCCTCCCAAACGGTACAATCAGATACTGTTAACAGTGACACATATCTCCTTTAGACAGCTGACTTAAGACACGTTGACAACTACCCTGAAAACACATCAGCACGCAGAAACCAACCCAAATGCTATCTTATGATCTACTAAGTCATTAATGAGGTTACATAAATCTGTTGGACCGAAGCACTCGTAGACCAGAGCTGCTACAGGACATTAGCTTTCCTCTGAGGGATGCATCATTTCATTCTTGAAGACTGTTTACCAACTTAAGTGCCATAAAAGCATCTAAAGGAGTTCCAAGCAAGAGCTGTGTGTTAATTCCTTATTACCTGCCCGGGACGGGGCCAGGCGATCCTCCCCGCGGCGGGGGAACCCCGGCAGCCCTCCGCCCCGCACGCGGCTGCTCATCAACGCCGGGAGCCGGTCACCCGTTCCTTTGTGCTGCTGAACGGGACCAGCGAGGCCACGAACCAGGCGGAGACCGGCGCGTTTTGCTGCCTGCAGGGGCCCTTTGCCCCGCATCTCCCGCTATGAGCCTGGCCCGTCACCACCCCCGCCTCGGAGCCCCGTGGTGGCGCCTCCCGAACTTCCCGGCGCTCAGCCCCGCTCGGATGAGGCGGAGAGTTCCGAGAAAGCCCGAAGTCCGCCGAGGCGCCCCCGCCAGCCGCTCCCGCGGCCTCTCGTCGGGTAGGGGCAATACAAAGCGCCAGCAGCAGGCCCAGGAGCAGCCGCGCCGGAGGGACCCTCTGGGGAAACCCGGCTGGGATCCAAGGCCCCACAACAGGGGAAGTAGGCAGCGGCAGTGTCCGGGGATCGCTACCCCGGCCCAGCAGCTCGAAGCTCTCCCAAAGATTTCGCCCCCGCGAGCTCCACTTGTGCGGGGGCCCCCACCTCACCCCAGCCCGCGGATCGTGCATGGGGCCCACCTCACTGTCCGCCCGCCCGCCCGCTCGCTNCCCGACCCCGCTTTCCTATGGCATCGCTCCCCTTCTGGCCGCGGTCCCCCTGCCAGTTTTCCCCACCATCGTCCCCCCTCCACCCTCGCCGTGTACAGAGCCCCACGAAGAACCGGCCGTCCCCACGTCCCTCCCATGGCTACGATCCGTAAAAGCCACGGCGAAGACCCTACCCAGTGTAGGACCCGTCAGCGCTTACCTGCGCCCACAGCCACCTCCCGCAGGAGCCTCCTCAGTCCCTTGTCGCCACCGAGCGCCGCCGCCGCTCCTCCACCTCACCTCCCGAGCCCCGGCAACTGCGCCCGCCTCCACCACGCCTATCCCAGCAGCCTACTGGCCACCCGCCCCGTCCCTAAGCCTTACAATTGCTGGGGCGAACTGCCCGTCAAAAGCCAGGCTCAGCCTCTCTCCGCCCACGGGTCCTGGGTGTTTTATTCACGCCGGTGCTTTGGCGCCCCCACGCTCTCCCGATTGGTTGGGGCGGTCGGAGCCTACCGTTATGATAGGCTGCCAGCGATGCCAGCTGCGGCTAAGGGCCCACCTCCTCACTCCGGGTTGGGCTGTGGCGGCGGGACGCAGGGGTGAATGCACGGCACGGAGGCTAGTGGCTGCTAACTGCGTTGCGGTGGCCGCTCCTTGTCGATGGGCTCAGGGCGAAACCAGTTTGCTCCTGGTTGCGGCCACCGACGCGCTAGCGGAGCCGTGACTCTGAGGAGTGGCTTCCCCCCACAACAGCCGAGGCAGCAGCCGGCTTTGGGGTTCCCTTTTCCAGAGCTCTGGGGCGCCGGGAGCTCAGAAGCACCTGCCCTAGACCCATCACCCCGCCTCGGCAGTGGCTCCAGGGAGGACGGGTCAGCTCCCATGGAAGTGGTTCCACATCCCCAGCCGCAGGGCTCACTGCCGCCTCGATATCCCCGCAATAAACTGTGATCACTGGTGCCTTCCCCGGAGACTGCAGTGAGACGTGCGCCAAATAGCAGCCCTCCAGAAACCGCGGACGTCATGGCCTCCATCAGCTAGAGGCCGGGCTGGCAGGGAAAGGAGAGCAGGCAGGCTGCTCTTTGCCACGCGTTATCCTCCATGATTGTGGCTGTGCTCCGCATTCCCCGCTGCGACCCGGCGAACACAGTCCAGCCTTCCCTTTCAATGCCGCGGCAGCACCAGGTGCAGAACTCAGCAGGGAGGCGCCTTCAGGGGAAGTTACCCAGGGGAATCCTCACCCAGTCCATTTGACTGAGAGGGTGGGGCTGAGCCCTAGCGCTTTAGCCAGAATGCGCACTTTCAACAGCCGTCTCCTCTCGCCACATTGCAAGCAGCTACTTACCCAAAATGCCACCCAGAGCAGTTCCCAGAGCACTCAGATGAAAAATGAAAACCTTTACAAAAAAAGGGCAACTGGGGAAATTCAAGTGCAAAAATTACATGAGGTTTTTCGGCACCATTATCTCCTCCCTGCATGCTCCATCCCCCGTATTCCTTCCTCTCTGTTTCTGAGAGAAGGGGCAACAAAGAACTGGAGCCTTAATGGTAACTGGCAAACATCCAGAAAATAAAGTGACTGGAATCAGTGGTAATTTCAGATCATTGTGTGCAAAAACCAGCTACCAAGTTCACACAGAAAGTGCTCAAGGAGAAGCAGGGTGTGGCACTTACGGTTTCAGACAGATGCTCTCACCCCCAAATCATTCCAGTTCACAAATAAAATTAAGAGGCTGATACTATCTTCTGTTACCTCTTTTTGTTTCTCTATCTTGGAAAGCAAAATCAAAGGAGAGAGCTGCTTTCCCTCTCACTGTTGCTTTCCCGTTGCTGCTCACAGCCAGCAGTTTGATAACCTATATTTGAGCCAAACCTGTTCTAGAAAACCATTTCTACCAGTCCTGAGCTTTCTTCTGATTTTATGAAAACACTTCTGAGCTGGCACAGCTTTTAGAAGATTGCACTTCATTAGCTTGGTTGTAAGTCTTTGTCTTATTCACAATCTCTGAATTTCAGAGTAAAATTTTTAGCAAACGTGATACCCTCAACTTTAATTTCTAAGGAACAATTCCTATACTATAAAGATGTTCTACTTCCAAATCAGAAGTGTTTGAGGGCAAGTGAAAACAACATTGAGAGGCACTATTAGAAATAAAGCCCAAACATATGCTACAGCTATATATAACTTTGACAAATGTTCATTACATATTTAAATTGATTTGTTGCCATTACTGCTTCTCTGTTTGGCTGTTTGTATCTCCCCCTAACCTGACCTCCCCATGTAGTCATTGGCGACTTAGAGGAAAGGAGGCAGTAGTGAGAAAGGAAGATGACCCTAGAGTTGACCCAGCTGGCAAACTGAGCATCTAACACAGCAAACTGAACATTTGCAGTGCTGTGCTGTGAGTCCAAGTCAGGTTCTGCATAGCCAGTATTCCCACTGAGACTTCCTTTGCAAGGAAGGGAAATTAATTCTCCAAGGCCTACTACTAAAAGTAAGGCTTCAAGCTGCTTTAACCCTTATGGATAACAAAGAACTGAGATAGACTTTATAGCATTCCCAGGAAACCCAACCCAAAGGGATATCCCCCATTCCACCTTTTCTTTAAGACTGAGGAGATGGCTTTGTGGGTAATATGCAGCATTCCTGGAACTTGGCTGTTCCTGTCATGCCAACTTACTCCTGTCAGCAGGACCTTTCCAGACAAGATCCTTCCCAGTGCCTGTGGGACAGTAGGACAGTAAGCTATCCCTTAAGGACTTGAGAGTATATTACACACACACTCATGATAATGCAAACCCCTGATCCCTACAGAAGATACCTGAAGGCTTATCATAGTTCTCCACGATTGGCTATCTAAAACAATGTTGATTATTAAATCTCCCTTCTCTAACCACAGTGAAATAGTATCCCTTCTAGGAACAAGCCATACCGGTATAAATACTACAGCATAAGCATTTTTATGCTGCTACGACTGTGCTCACCCAGGAGGAACTCTGTCTTTTTTACAATACAGGTACTACAGTGGGAACTTGTCTGTGTGGAAGACCTCTAGAAATGTTCAAAATGTAGCAGGTGCCATATTGTCTAGTAGCAACACAGATCTACTGCAGAAAGCAAATAACCACCATGCGGGCTAACCACCATGTTTTGAGCTAAACATCCTGTTGGTATATTTCCACCTTGGTAGAGCTGTGTCGGGGTAAGCGAGCAATTTTAGAGTATTTCAGGAAAACTTCAGTACAGGCAGCTTTTACAGTAAATAAAAGGTAAAGTCTTTTGCAAGGCTTCTGAAAAGAAGAAACTTGAACAAGAAGCAAACCTTGAGTGATGCTGCTGTAAGTTAGCCTGGCTATATCACAGAATCACAGAGCATTAGGGATTGGAAGAGAACTTGAAAGATCATCTAGTCCAATCTTCCTGCCACAACAGGATCACCTAGATCAGGTCACACAGGAACAGGTCCAAGCGGGTTTTAAACATCTCCAGAGGAGACTCCACAACCTCCCTGGGAAGCCCCTTCCAGTGCTCTGTCACCCTCACCATTAAGTTCCTTCTCATATTTATGTGGAATCTTTCATGTTTCAGCTCACACTTATTGCCCCTTGTCCTATCATTGGGTGCCCTGAGCAGAGCCTGGCTCCATCCTCCTGACACTTGCCCTTTCCTTATTTATAAACATTAATGGTGTCACGCTTCAGTCTCCTTTTTTCCAGGCTCAAGAGACCCAGCTCCCTCAGCCTTTCCTCATCAGGGAGATGTTCCTCTCATCATCTTTGTGTCTCTGCGCTGGACTCTCTTAAGCAGTTCTGTGTCCTCCTGGAACTGAGGGGCATGATATGTTCAAAATATGTTCATTTTGAAATAGTGGACATAACAATATTTAATAAGCAAAGCTCGGTAGCTGCCATCGTTAATACAGAAAGAACGTGAATAGCAGGTATCCTTTAAATTCTTCCCATTGAGAAGCATCACCCAGACAGCTTGTCAAGAGCCATGGTCTATGTACATCAAAAGAATATGAGCTAGCACAAGATGCCCAATGCGTACAGGGACAGCTTGATTATACCTTCTTTCTCAATTGTCTAGATGTGATTAATCCTAAGAGGCAAATACTTCACTGAGGCACTATTTGGGGATTTTTCCCTCATGGCCATTAACTTTTCTCTTTCTGCTAAAAAGCAACTGAAGTCTTGAAGTCCGCAGCTTTGTGTTTTGTCACCACCATCAGAGTTGCTATAGATGGTGTCTGCTCAATGCTACCAAATGCTAGATGTCATCTATTAAGAGCACAAAGGCCCCCTTAAAATTATTTTAAAATGCTTTTGAAGTATGTGTGCCCCAACAAATGAGTGAGTAAGCTCAGCTGAGGACCCTGCTCAAATATGTTACGCAAATACAGCTCTAACTTACACAGAATAGAGTTAAGTGTTATAGAGGAGTAGACAAAATATCTGTGGTTTCGCATCCCTCCAAAAAGGTCATTTCATAGGGAGGACTGGACCTTCTAATTATTATTTTTATAAATTTGTTGTCATTGGACTCTTCCATGGTAGGGAAGGCTTCTTTTCTCACTGGAGCTCTGCGTACAGGATAACTAGGATTAAAGACCACAACAAATTACTGAATAAGAAAATCCATGAGAGGGGAGAAACAGCTGGAGAGGCCAAAATCGCTGCCAAGAGATACTTCAGTGAGTTAGTACATTATCTCTGATGAAAGCGGGGGGGAGGATAGCTCTTGAGAAACAGTTCTTGAATTAGCTTTCAGTCTTCTTATAGCTCTCACAAAGGGGAGCAGGCTTCACAATCCAGCCCAGTGTCCTGCCAGTGATGATATACTGGATGTCACTAGGCTGTGTGAGGAGAACTATCAGCTAAGGAAAACCATTATCCAAGGCTCGAAATGTTATTTTTCCTTACTGGGTATTGCTTTTGACACAGGAGAAAAACTGAGTGCAAAAAGAAAGCTGCCAGCAAGGTAATAAAGAGAAAAAGGATTAAACTGAGTATAACATTCTAAAACTGATTGTTTTACATGAACTGTTTGCCATCAATACAGAGAAAGTCTTGGGCAGTTTACATCACGGTGAGCAGCTAAGTATCCAATATGCAGAGAACTGCAAAGGATTTTGCCCTTTCACTTATTAGTGAAGACTGCTCACAGCTTTGCGGGATCAGGCCTTTACCCAAAATGCTCTTTAAAATCAAGATTTCCTTTATTTGAACAGTCACTGGCATAAGGTTAAAATACCAAGTGAACCCTTCATCTCTGAGCTGCCATTTACTTATTTGCTCTGAAGTACTTGTGACACTTTAAGTCGTACTCACTACATTTTTAATGCACTCTTAAATAAAGTGGGTTTGGCTCTTGGCAATGCAGTTTATATGCTCATAAAATCTGAGTGATTTCATGCTAAATTCTAATGAAGAAATTTAACTGATCCTTCACTTGCTACTCTGTCTATGTGAGCAGCAGCTGGGGACCAACTAATCATTCAGAAACCTGTGCTGCTTTTATTTTGTTTATTCAAAGAGCTGTTCATTCTTTATGAGAAACTCTCTTGAAATATTGGATAACAAATGAAAAGAGCACATAAACCTTGTGGCTATTCCTAGATAACCACTCAAACACGGTCTTAGTGAGACTGAAGCTACTCTTTTTGCCTTCGGTCAAAACCCTTCGTTGTGTTACACAGAAAAATTGCAACATTATTCTCGAAAACATTTACTATTAGAAAGGCAATGAGATTTCACCACCATTATTTTCCACTGTGTCCTTCACTCTAAGACTTTGTTATACATAAAAAAAAAACTTCCAGTGTCAATCATCCATCTCTTAGCAGTAGGAATGACATCCCTATAAAGATCAGACTTCAAATGAGACTTTGAACCTACTCTACTGGTAAACATCCAGAATGGCTTTGCTGCAGTCATTACAGATATTCTGGTGTAACACAGGTCAGACTCTCTGTACAGTGCCCAGGTTCTTCTAAGAAGGATCAGCAGTACTCCAGTCAATTAAATAGTAACTCAAATAACAAACCAGACACCCAGATTTTTCAAAGGGATTTTTCAAAGATTTTGCTTTGTTCTTCCCAGCCTGTTTAGCCATGCTTATATATAATTCAAGCATAAATGGCCTAACTTCTACAATATTTTTAAGCACCTGCATCTCAGTTTTGTTAAGGCCTCAGTTCTGTTGAAATGCTTTCAGATGATAAGATTATTCTGGTAAGCAGGGCTTAACCTTTGGGAAAACAAAGAATGGATTGAAATAGAGTTCACCCTTCCCTTCTCTTCCAGCCTACACAAGCACGCACAGCCTGCTTGCTCTTCCCTCTGCCTCAAAGCCCACCTATGTCATTCATCTGTCCACGAAAATACTGCTCAGTTCTTCCACACATTCTCCACCTCAGGGGTGTTGAGTGCTGAGTGGCCTCTGCCACCTGCTGGCAAAGCTTCACCTCCTTTAGCTAAAGCCATCCTGGTACAAACAGGACGACTGTCCACGGCTGTTGCGTTTTCCACGGCTTTGACTACAAAAGCTGAGCCAGCAGAACTCTGTCAGAAAAATACCTCCAAAATTAAAATAGCTGTTACTGGGTCTTGGCTACTTCAAGCACAGTGATGGGATGTGCAGCTGGTTACTGCTTCCAAGATAATTCCAAAAACCTCAAACCCCTAAGATGTCTGTGACTGTTCTAGAATTAATACTTAACTCATCTTTACTAGGCCTAACTAATGATTCAGCTTCTAAAATGAAATGTTGCTCTGCATTGAAACCCTATCAATGGTGAAGTAATTAGCTTTTCAGATTTGTATCCTAGGCCCATGCAGCAGACCTTCATATGCCTTGTGAATGTTAGCTGCTTATTTGACATTCAGCACAAAACTAATGGTCAGCTCTACAAGAGGCTACTAACACTCTTGTGAGCCACCTGGTTCCTGGGCACACTTGGCTAATTGCTCCACTTAAACACTTTTATCTCAGAGCAGCCTCTGGAAGTCCAATTCCCAAGGTAATTCCTATGAATTATCACAGTCGTAAGCATTGCAAGGTGAATTTATTGTCCTGAAGTTTGCTCTTGACCAGAAAAGCAGCAACACTGCCTGACACTGCGCACCCCCCCGCTCCAGTTTTTGGCATTTGCCCGGAGCTCAGTGTTGCTGGTCTGTTCTCTGCCCTCTAGCAAAGCCACCCGTGCTGAAGCTGAAGCATAGAGCAGCTCTCAGGCTTCCAGGGAACTTGTGGTAGCAACACCATCCTGGGAAGCTTCAGTGCTAAAACGATGGGAGGCTGAGCAAAGCTCTCTCCAGCTTGGAGAGAACATAGCCTTCCATCTGATCACCTCAGGAGGCACAGGGAAAGGAAGACAGAGTGGCACACCCTGTCTCCACCCAGCTTGGATTTCTATTCCTTCTGCAACACAACCTCATGAAATAGACCTCTCCTCATATCCTTAAAGTGTAAGTTTGGGGCCCACTCACAGGCTGCTCTTCTGGCAGGAATAGCTCTATCTGCACTGGTTCCTGTGGCACTGCCTCACGTTCCCTCTCCGGGGGCGAGAGCCAGGGAAGGAGCCGCTGTGTCTGGAAGTGGACACGTTAAAACAGCTCTGGCTGCAGGCATCGCGCGCATTTCACAACTCCCTTCCGCGCACCCCTCGGCCTCTCTCCGCGTGGATCAGCCCGCCCCCGCCCCCTCCCCCTCCCGCTG
>VXBP01006996.1:0-14385 GCA_013400115.1 Rhinopomastus cyanomelas | reverse complement strand
CTCTGGGTTGGCCCCTTCGACAGGGAGGATAGAAATAATCACACCCAAAGGAGAAGAAAGTACTGAAAGCCTGTAATTAAATAAGTGTTCCATGGTTTGTGGGTGAAGCAAATGTAGCTCCTAATACCTCTATTATTTTTTGTTAGACGGAATGGTCCTACTATGTGTTGCCTTGAGTTCTAAGCTTCCGTCCCCACATCCTGCAGAGCCGCGTGGTTGACAAGGTGTCAGGACTCTGCGAAGGTGCTTCCCCTACAAAAGCTCTGGGCTGTATTTAAGAGCCTACACTTTATAGTGCTTTTGAAACTGTTTGTACTAATAAACAGGGAAAAAAAAAAGAAACTGTGAGTAAGTTGGACTGGTTGCTAGTTTTATTATCTGAGACGCAAGATAACATTCTCAATTTATTGTATCTTTTCTGAGGAAGTCAGTGAACAAAACTGCACACTTGTGGCTGACCCTTTTTTTATATTCCAAGTGGATTTTGATAATTACAAACCAATGCTTTTGGTTTTATGTCCTTACTTTAAAACATCACACGGAGACAGTGTTCTATATAAAATACATTTTACAAAGTCTGAATTACAGATAGTCTCAATGCAATTTAAAAATGTTTCTTTGTTTTAAAAACCCCATAAATTTCAGTAGAATTTAGTTCTTTATTACTCCCTGTTTCAAAGAAAATAAAGCTTCAAAAGGTCATGGGCAGAGGCCCATGCTGGGGTATGTGTGGACATTTTCTGAGACCTCTGTCCACCACTATAGGATATCTTTCAGTTGTTGTTTCCATAACTGCTGATGTACGGGATTAGCTCAGTATGCCGATTTCTTGTGATTAGTATCTGGATGTGTTCCTGTGTGACTTGGTCTAGGTGATCCTGCTGTGGCAGGGGGATTGGACTAAATGATCTTTCGAGGTCCCTTCCAATCCCTAATAATTCTATGATTCTGTGATTATTCATTCATTTCTGGAGAGGATCACATGTTGAGGATATTGTGTTCTATTGGTTTATTTTTTCAATGCTAGTAGACTTTCTGTCCTTTTTTCCCACGTCCATAGGTTTGGGAGGAGCCCTGGGTTACCTGACAGGTGCTGTGGATTGGGGTCAAACTGCACTAGGATATACCATGGCATCAGAATTCCAGGTGATTTTCTTGATTGCAGCCTTGGTTTTCCTGATCTGCCTTAGCATACATCTGCGCAGCATTCCTGAAGTCCCACTCAAATGTGAAAATGAAGAGACTAAGTTCTTGTTGGAAGAGTCTGAACCCTGTAAATATAGCTCCATAGAGGAGGAAATCAAGAATGTTTGCGTAAAAACACCGTGTAGTGACAAAAGGGTTGCCGCGAAACCAGAGAAACGTGCTGTTACGTCACGTACCCAGGTAAGTGCAGACATTATTTTCTAAGCCGTATCTTTGCATCCTTAGAGACCCTTAGTTATCTTATGGCAGATATTTGGAATGAAGTCCTTTCACACAATCAGAAAAGGATCTTTCCCCAGGATACAGGAGAAAAGCTGCTTTGTCTTTTTTCGTCTATAAACTATTTCCTGTGAGAGAGATGAGACAGACTAGTCCTGGTGCTCTGAACAGTTGGCAGGGATGAGGATAACTGGGTTCAGGTTTCTGCTCAGTGTCATTCTCTAAACATCATACTCACGTGAATGTCATCCACCTACTCTGTCTTTTAGTGCTGATAGGATTAGCATAAAATTATGCATAAGGGCTACAGAGCATTAAGCATCTCACCTGCTGTGTTTTATTTTGAAGTGGTGTCATAGCTGTGTCTTTGGCAGAACTTCTGGGTGGGAGAGAATAGCAAATACTTTCAAATAATCACTGCTAGTTTTGCTTCTGCTGCATTTTTGTAAGTGATGGCTTCAATATAACAACTAGGGGAAGGTCAATCTACCTAAAAATTATTGGAAGGACACATTTCTAGAGGGCCTTGAGAAGACGTAATAGTGTATTTGCAGGTTTTTTTGGATGACTTCTCGTGCTAGGAATTCACACTGCATTCTGAAAGTAACCTAAGTGAACTAATGTGTTTATATTTGGCTCCTAGTATAGCAGTAAGTGATGAAGCAATTGTTTAATATTCTTCTGATATCTTGGCATTGTTTATATCTATCCCTCTTACAAATCTTAGTAAATCAGATTGAAAGTGCTGGGAATGTGCAAATGGCTGTAAGTTAGAAATCATTTCAAGCTACAGAAAAAAGGGGTTTATTACTTTTCACTGTCACTTGATATTAACACAGAATTATTACACCAGATACAACACATAGGTAGAATAAAAGGTTAACACTGCCTTATAAGAATGCTGGACAAACAAAGAGAGGGACAGACAGCAAAGCAACAGTTTGTCAGGAAAGTGCAGCTGGTACCTGAGATGCAGTCCCTGTTTCCTCACGCCAGGGCAACCTAAGCAGCAGCACTGCATTCTCCACATTGTCAGAGATGCTGACTGTCAGTGACTGCTTGGCTTACGTGAGCTCTCAAGAAAGGAAGTCAATGAAGAAGGGACAGCAGATTCAGTGAAAGCAAGGGGAGCAGTTTTTTGTCTGTATTCGCCTCTGCCTTGACCAGGACCATTTCCACTGAATCAGTACTATCTGACATCAGAGATGAAGCTCTGTTGCCCATTGTGGGCAAGCTAGCGCCTTTGCCCGCCTCTTCATATGTTTCGCTGGACAGCCTGTCAGAGGCTCACAGTGCTTTGATCTGTCCCACGTTTCTCTGATGTGTGTGAGCATGTATAAATTCTAGACACTTTATGGCCTTAATGGGCCGTCTCTAGTGGCACATGTTTTCTGAGTTCGTTCATTACTGTAATTCTTCCTTGAAGACACGGTTTGGCTTCCTTTTTTTAATGTGTCCCTTTTTTGCTGCAGGAATTTTAGCCCTGTACCTTTTAAATTAAGGACTCTGCTGTTACATGCTGACAACTATCACGGTTATTGATGGGATTTGACTCGTTACACTGTCAGCAGACATCCAGTGTTTTTTAGTTTGGTGCTAAATGACTAAGGATCCAACATCATAAAGCCCAATCGTAAATCATATTGATTTCTCTGATTCTTTGTGAGTCATTGTAGGCTCTGAGTTGTAGTGATTTTATAAAGAAAATCATTGGTTATTTTCAGCTTTTGAAGGGTAAGTATCTTAGATGGACCTAGACTTCAGCACATAGAATCATAGTATCATAGAATTATTAGGGATTGGAAAGGACCTTGAAAGATCATCTAATCCAATCCCCGCAACGCAGCAGGATCACCTAGACCAAATCACACAGGAACACAGCCAGGCGAGTTTTAAACATCTCAGGTGAAGGAGACTCCACAATCCCCTGGGCAGCCTGTTCCAGTGCTCTATCACCCTCACTGTGAAGAAGTTCTTGCTCATATTTACATGGCACCTCCTGTGTTCCAGTTTACACCTATTGCCCCTTGTCCTATCACTAGATGACATTGAGCTCCATCAGGCTGACACCCACCATTTAAAGTAGTGCAGGGTTTGAGTATAGGTATGTATAGAATGTGGCCATCAGACTTTTCAGTTTCCATTTCCACTCTCCAACATATCTACTAAGAAAGCACTGTTATTACAGCAGTGTCCTTATAGTTCCTTACAGTGTTAATACTTGGACTGATAAGGCTAAAGAACTGCATGGAACTGTTAATCAAATTAAAATAAGCAAATTTAATTTATAGTAATAACACTGATGAGATTGTGGAATTTTTTTGGAGGTTTGTCTCTTTATAACTGTAGAGGAATAGAAAGCTTTCCCTGTTTAAAAGAAACAGCGACACCAAGAGAAATTCGGAGGCGTTCGGACAGTACGCTGTTCAAGGTGAATTTTGGCATTCCTGTAAGGATGAAAAACCTCCTGATATTTTCCATTTTTAGAGTAACCTGCAGCATAACCTAGTTCAAAGGAAAGTAGAAATGTGAAAAGTAAATGGAACACTGTAGGATGGAAAAAAGGTCACAACAAATTTGTCACAGCAAATTGAAGATGAAATTCAGCTTTCCAGTAGTGAGCTTCTGCAGCTCTTCAACATCTCATGATGCAGCTTCCTGTCCCATCACTTCCTTTACATCACTAGAGAAAATGGGAAGTGTTCCGTCATGCTCAGGCAAAAATTTTTATTTTATTTTGTTTTCAAAGAGCCGTAGAAGAACTTTAAGACAATAAGAATTGTGCATCACAAATGCCTGGCATCAAGCACACCTGCACTTAGTACTAGAAAGAATTCAAGTGATAGTAGTGGCCTAACAAATGTGACTGGAAAAGAAACTGAAAGATTTGGGGCTCAGACAAGGGGGGGGGGTGATGTTAGTGGGAAATTTTCTTTTTCCCTATTAGATTTGTAAAACTGCACCAAAATTGTTTGATTTTGACATGAGTTATTTCCTCCATGGTATAAAGTGTCCACATGCTGGCCTTCATGTTCTCAGGGTGCTAGAATTTTGAGTAGTGTGCATCTCCTGAGGTGTATCAGTCTTTCCCAGCTTCATGGAGAGGACCACAGATCAAAGTGGAAATCTTATGGCAGTAATATGCCAGAAGAGGTCAAGTTTTCCAGGGAATTTTGCACACAGAAGGGAATGGGAGTGAGGTCTCAGAAGTTATGTATTCCACAACATTTTAATTCTCAGTACTTTGAGTTTTATTTTTTCCATGGCAGCTTTATGTTTCCAATGGAAAACTGATTGTCTTCATAAAGAAATTAGTTTTGTGACTCTTTTTGTGTTTAAAAAAAATTCCATAGAATCTGTTTAGGCAGAAAGTTTTTGCTTGATTCTACAAGCAAATAATAAACTTACTGCTTATAACAAGAAAAGTTACTTTCTTGTTGATGTACCTCAGTGTTACCAGACTGTTTGTGAACCTTTCGGATTACTTCAATAGGCAGTGGCTCTACAAGTGAAATAAATTGTGAAGGATATTCAGTACCCAGGCAACCCTTCCTAGGAAAGACAAATCTTTGGGATTTTAGCAATGGAAGGATGCTGAGGACATCTTTATTTGCTGCCAGCTATTTTATTAGCCTTCAGAGCAATAATGGAGTATTGTTGTTAAATACTTGATTTTAGGTTCCAAAGCGGATGACCCTTAAATCGCTCTTGAAAACTCTGTTAAGCATGCCATCGCACTATCGGTATTTGTGTGTGAGCCACCTCTTTGGATGGATGGCTTTCCTGTCCAACATGCTCTTCTTCACGGATTTCATGGGACAGGTAAAAGCAAATCCTCTTGTGCCTCCTTCCTCTCAGCAACAATTCCTCTGCCAAAAAGAAATGAGACAGGTGTGATTCTGAAGTGGTACCAGAACCAGTTGCACCTGGAAGACTGAACAAGGGTTTTGCATTGATCTTAGGTCCTTGTTCTGGCACAGAATCTGTTGGATCTGGAGGAAAAGCTTTCAGTATTTATAAAAGTATTTATGTCTGCGTAACTACTTCAAATAGAGCTCTTGAAGCTGTTCGAAATGCATCTGTTCTCTGCTTTGGTTTTAGGGCAGCTCCAAGATTGGGCGGGTATCCTAAAGCAATGCTGGTGTTGCTTGGATGCAGCTGGTCTTGTCCTGGTCCCTGGGTAATTGGCACAAGGTTCTTAACTTGTGCTGCTGCCTCCCTGGTCTTGGGCCCTGCAGCTCTTCCCACATAGTAAGCCACATGGCAGCTCAGGCTCTTGTCGCCTTGAATTCGGCTGTCCATGCCATACCCCTTTAAATCTTTCCCCAAGTCACTTCTGACAGCAACTTGTCTTCATGACGCTCAGGGCTTCCGTTTTCACCACATTCCCAGTGAGACTACATGTCCCTGCCAGTGATTGTTGCCTGCATGGTCCTGTCCCTTTTCTTCTAAGGTACAAATATACTTCTGGCATAAATTCTTCCATTGTCATTTCATATTTTTCATGGTTGCCACCCAGTATCCCAATTTTCTTGTCCCTTTTGTCTCTGTAGGCAATAGGGAGGGTGTTTGTGAAAAACTGAAAGAAAGAAGTTTTGCTTCTCTACATACAGACCTGTATAAGACCAATAATTGGTGGAAAAATTACTGCATTGAGTTAAGCCTAAGAGAAAAAAATATTGTGGGTAAATTAGTGAAAGAAAGGCTAAGGCAAGAAGAGAGCTGTAGAGAGAGAAGGAGAATGGCAAATGAGACACCCAAGGGAAAACAGGACAGCATAGAATGGATAGTCCAGGGGAACACAGACGGTAGTAAGTGAGGAGCCTGGGCTGTGACAGTACAGGAGAAATGTATATGAAACCTGAGGAGCTGTGAAGGGGTGATTAGAGAGCTGCTTACAGACTTCTTGGTTGCTAATAATCATAGAATCACAGAATGTGTTGGGTTGGAAAAGAAGTTAATCTAATCCAACCCCCATCTCCCCCATACCGGATGTTGGGTATCATAGAACATTAGGGATTGGAAGGGACCTCGAAAGATCATCTAGTCCAATCCGCCTGCCACAGCAGGATCACCAAGACCAAGTCACACAGGAACACATCCAGGTGGGTTTTAAGTGTCTCCAGAGGAGACTCCACAACTCCCCTGGGCAGCCTGTTCCAATGCTCTGTCACCCTCACTGTTATGTTGGGTACGCTGTTCCTGTCAGAAGAGGGTATTGTGTGCATGCCGTCCATTCTTGCCTTCTGTAATTGTTGTGGTGTCTTTCAGATTGTGTACCAGGGCAGTCCCTACGCACCTCATAATTCCACGCTTTACATTACCTACAAAACAGGAGTAGAGATGGGGTGCTGGGGGCTGTGCATCAATGCAATTTCTTCATCAGTCTATTCTTGTAAGTACCCAGGAATGTATTCAACGCTGTGTCTTGAAACAGTGTTTACTCTGTTTGCTGTTGTTTAAAGTGATGCCAAATCAGCCATTTTTCTTCCACACTTAAACTTTAAGACATGCTACGTTATCAGCATGATTAGGAAGTCGTACCTTAATGAACAGTTCCTGACCATGAAAAGAGTGGTCACTCTTGGGAGTAAGACAGTGTTCTGCACGTGAACTGACCGTACACACTGAAAGCCATCCTAAAGTTCAGTGCCAGACTAAAGTGGATGGGATCATTCTGACATGTGCTTTCATCTACCAGTGCTGTAGTTGTAGGTTCTGTAATGTCCGCTTTGATGGCCTCTCCCCATTTTCATCCCTCGTAAAATAACTTTTTCACAGTGCAATAGAAGTTCTTTCCAGAAGCATGAATCTTGTTCTCCAAAATTGTGAGTCAATGTGCTAGTACAACTCCACAGAGAGATGTCTCCATAGCTCTTACCAAGGATTAAAAAAATTACTTGGGATCCAAAAACTCACATTTGGGGAGCTGAAATGAGCTTCTGAAAGGGGCTTGAGAGAACTTTTTCCCTTTTCAGAGCTTAACTGCAGGCACCTTTGTACTCTCAACCCAGACAGAAGGTAATACCAAATATTTGTATGTTAATCAAACAGCAGAAATACCTGAGGTTGTCAGTGAGGGCAGTTCTTCCAGAAGAGTCATGAAATACTTCTTCTCTGAAGCTGGCTATGCCAGAATAAGCCTAAACCCTGAGGGAGCAACTATTCCATGGCAATAATTTGAGGCAACTTTCAAAATCAGTAATTTTCTCCTTTGTTGCACTTGACAAAATGATCAAAAGTGACCTGTATTGTTTTAATTTTATCAGCATTTTCACTTTCTTTTCACAGACCTACAAAAAATTCTTCTGCCATACATAGGACTAAAGGGACTTTATTTCATTGGGTACCTACTTTTTGGATTGGGTACTGGATTCATTGGCTTGTTTCCCAACGTCTATTCCACTCTGGCTCTGTGTTCCCTCTTTGGTGTCATGTCCAGCACACTGTACACAGTGCCATTCCACCTCATTGCAGAGTATCACCGTGAAGAAGAGGTGAGTTCAATGTGTAAGGAAGAGTAAGTTTAAATCTGTCTGGGCCTGTTTAGTCTCTTTTGGGAGAAAACTGAATGAAGCCCATGAGCAGCTTTTAATTTAAAATTATTTATGATGACACTTTATCAGTATGAATTTTCTCACTGAGAGAGTTAAGGTCCCAACTCCAAACTCTCCAAGCAGTCTTGCAGCCAGACAAGTATTTATCACAACTGAAACAGAGCCAATCTCACTTGTTCAAGCAGTAAGCAGATACAGGCTGTGCTCCTTTCAATTACTACCTTCCTTATCTCTTTCCTTCCAGCTGTATTAGCTGAGGACTTGACTTCTGAGTTCCTGAGGTTAATAACCACACTGTTAGCACTGACAGAATTCTTCATTAGCTGCAGTTGCAGAAGCTGTTACCTCATAAGGACATGAAATTCAAACAATACAAACCGTTTCATATATTTCAGTCATAAATTATATACTATGTTCTTACTATCTCTGTGTATGTCTCTGGTTGGTGTTTGATTCTCCACAGCATGAAATCCTGTTTCCAAGTACTGTGTCCGGTTCTGGGCCACTCACTACAAGAGGGACATCGAAGTGCTGGAGAGGGTGCAGAGGCAGCTACCAAACTAAAAGGATTTGGAATATGTGTCGTATGAGGAACAGCTGAGGGATCTAGAGCTTATTAGCCTGGAGGAGATTTAGGGGAGATTTAGTTCAAATCTTCTGTAATGTACAGGATAGCAAAAACAATGAGGAAACATGAAGTGCAAGACTGCATTGATTTACACATTCTTATAGTTGTGGTTAGAACAACTGGCATGGGGGAGCACGTAGCACAGCCCAGTAAAATAGATACGATTCCCAAACAGTTGTATTTAAAATTGGAAACACCGCAGGTGAAAGGACTGTATTGTTCCAGAACAAAGAGTGGACATTTTCCCTCACTATGCATTTAACCAGAATCAGGTTCTGGGTTTTAAAATGCTACCATTCTAACTCCTCTTCCATGCTGCTGGTCCTTAGGATCCCAATTAAGTTTTGTCTACTGGAGAGACACTGTTTGCTGGACTTTTAAGCTACATGAGGAAAGACTGAGAGACCTGAGGCTTTTTAGTTTGGAGAGAAGACTATGAGGGGATTTAATTACTGTATATAAACATGAGAGCTGGGTGTCAAGAAGATAGAGACAATCTGTTTTCACTTGCACCCTGTGATATGTCAAGGCATAATGGACATAAGCACAGGAAGTTCCACCTCAACATGAGGAAGAACTTCTTCACTATAAGCATTACGCTTTACAGAGCATTGGAAGGGGCTGCCCAGGGAGGTTGTGGAGTCTCCTTCTCTGGACACTTTCAAGACCCATCTGGATGCATTCCTGTGTGACCTGCCCTAGATTCTATGGTTGTGCTTGAGCAGGGGTGTTGGACTGGGTGACTTCCAACTCCTAATGGTCTGTGTCTATGTCTGTGTGGTAACAGCTCAAAGGCCATGCCTTGTGAAAAGCAAAACACATCTTAATGGCTGAGAGTGTTTGGATACCAGCAGGCAGCAGTACAGCCAGCCTACAGCTTGGAATCCTGTTTGTTACAATTCAGCCTTCTCCATGCAACAGTGTATGAAAGAGTAACAATAAATACATAAGCAAAACAGGACAGTTCTAACAAAACAGAATAGTTCTTCCTGGAAGGAATCACAGAACAACTGAAGTCAGAGGAGGCCCAGAGTAGTCCAATGCCCCTACTCAAGCACCTGAAGCAGGTTGCTCAGGCTCATGTCCAATATCGTTTGACTGTTTCCAAAGATGGAGACTTCACAACTTCTGGTCAACTTGTTCCAGTGACCAATCATCAGCACCGGATGCTTATATTCAGACCAGAGGGAATGGTTTTAAGCTTCAACAGGATAGGTTTAGATTGGACATCAGGAAAAAATTCTTCACGGAATGAATGGTCAGGCACTGGAATGGGCTGCCCAGGGTGGTGGTTGAGTCACCACCCCGGATGAGTGTAAAAGCTGCTTAGACGTAGTGTTGGGGGATCTAGTTTAGAAGTGAACTTGCAGAGTAGGATTGATGGTTGGATTTGGTGATCTCAACAGTCTTTTCCAACCTGACTGATTCTATGATTCTATATATATGATGCCTGTACCTAATAAATGAAACCTTTTGCACTGCTATGTATATCATAGCAGATAGACAGGTACTCAGTAGTTAACAACATACTTCATTAGCGAAGAAGAATTTCCAGATTATTTTTTTCCCTCAGCACTAAAAGCCCATTTAGCTTTTAGTACTCAACTCCTTTATGTGTTTTAAGCCATTACACAAGAACAGAGTTCTCCATTATAATGAATTGTATGCGTATGGGACATAGTGTGACTCAACATCCCTTTGAGGCTCTCATTCAACCATCAGAGTTGGACCTAAATTATCAATGATGGAGTGTCTTGTACTGTGAAATGTCAGAGCTGAGATAGACTTGCACATGAAGAAAGCAACTAATTTTTCTTAATCATGTTTCAACTCTTTCCTTGAGAGAAGGAATAAAAGATAAAAAAGTTGCGGCTGGGCAACTTGGGAAGAACTTGGAAAACTTGTTATCACTTATAAAATCTGTTTGAATTTCATGTCTGTGAGACAAGCAGAAGAAACAGAAGGGAAGCAGAGAGCCCATCTCACTGCATATGAGGGTCTTCACACTGCATTGGCTGAGAACTTCAAGTTATTGTCAGGTTTCATTTCACTGAGCTTTGTTTTGTGCTTCTTGACAGAACTTGAAGCTGCAGGATGTGGAACAAGCTGGAGAGCACGAGCGAGGGAAGGGCATTGACTGTGCCGCTCTCACCTGCATGGTCCAACTGGCCCAGATCATTCTTGGTGTGGGCCTGGGGCTCTTGGTTAGCATTGCTGGCAGCGCAGTCACTGTGATTTCGGCATCTACAGTGGCACTGATCGGTTGCTGCTTCGTTGCTTTTTGTGTTCGCTACGTTGAGTAGGACTGTGCGAAGAGATGGGAAGAAATCTCTGTGGGGGAGCATTTTCTTTCTGCATCAACAGCACTGGTACTGTTGCCTTGCTGGTGCTGCTGGTGTGGTCTCTTCTCTTACCTCCCTGGAGAGGTTACAGTTCCAGAGCTTTACGAAATGAAGACCTGATAAAACTTGTTGCCTAATGCCTCAGACTGAAAGCTTTACTTTGACTGCTTTAATACTTCAGTCCCACAGACCTCGCCACAATGCGTGTGATGGTGTGTATGCTCACGGTATCTCAATGCCCTACATGAGGAGTTATTACAAAACTCTTTAGCAATTTGTGGGAGTTAATAGATCAAATATTTAATAAACTGAAGAAGTAATAAAAATGGGCAGAGGTAGGAGGAAAGGTTTTATTAATCTTGTTTTTCAAGTATCTTTATTTTGGGGATATTCCCTCTTGCAGTCTAAAGCTTCAAGAGGACCAAATAGGAGCCAGATCCCATGCAGAGTGCAATTGTGTTGTGACTTGTAGTACTGTTAAATGGGAACAGTTAATTCCCAGCTATGGCCAAAAGCAGGGTTGTGTGTGAAAGATGACTGGGATGTAAAAAAGATTGAAACTTTTTGTTTAAAAGCATAACTGTAATTATTTTATACTAGATCCTGCTGCTTCTCCATAAATGAAATAAAAGTACTGACTGAGCTTCTCATGAAAGTCTGCTTAAGGCTGCTCTGCAAATCCTTGTATGGGCTCCTAAACAATCAATCTGTGTAAACCAGATGCCATTTCTATCTTTCTTATTGAAAAACCCTGGCTTCTCAACTTTGGTACTGTAATTTTGAAAAATGGCCAAAATATGTGTTATTAACAATTGCAAGCGACTTACATCTGGACATGGGACATGATACTAAGGTAAACTTAAGGTAGCATCTCTGTTTTCTCTATTTTTCTTCATCTTCCCTTGAGTGAACAACGGAATAATTTATTTACAGAATGTTGTAAATAAATTCAGCTGTACAAAGCACGATCAGGAATTATTGTGCAGTAAATACTTAAATCCAGGTATTTTTATTTAATTATATGTGAAGCTTCATCCTTATTTTTATATTGCCAGAGTTTTTAATATCCTGTGTTTGTGAAAGTGATACGCTGTAATTATGTTGCTTCCTCTGTCTGAGAACTGTCATATCATGTACTGTGTTATGTGCTGAGCCACAAGAAGCCATCTGCTAATGCGATATTGTTAATGAGCAGTGACACAGTCGCCAGGTACGTTGTTTTCGTTTTGTTTGTTTAGGTGTCACACATGTATTATCAGCACTGTTGAGTCCAGTGCACTGTTGAACTGATCAGCTGGCGAGAGCTCTGCATAACATAAAGTGACACCACCACAGATAAATTGTTAGATTCAGGCGTATTGTGCCTCTGGAAAGGTGGCACCAACTTAATCCTTTCTGTATGAGAGAAATGAATCATTTGTTCACAGGAAAACAATTTTCCCTTAGGCAAACTCCTTATTAATTATTACCAGGCAGCCTCAGCTACCTTTTTTGTGTCTCCACTGCAGGCCCAAAGTGGGGTTCAGTGCACTACAAACTACCTTTCTTCATAGCTCCTTCATCCTGCCTTACAAAAAGTCGTGTTTCTTCCATTTGGTGGGTCTTCATGAATCCCATTCATGTCACACTCGTCGAAGAGGAAAGAGCTTGGAAGGCTGAACCCATGAACTGTGCCTGAAACACTTTGCAGGTCTGAGATGGCTGGAGAGCAAGGGTCTCCATTGGGACAAACAGGAGACCAGAATATGCAGAATGGTTGTCTTCTTCACTCACTTCCTGCCATTGTTAACTCACTAACTTCGATTAACTCAATATCTCCTGGGAGGAGGGATTTTTAAGGGAATAGTGAGGCTTCTGTAGAGCCATAATAATAGAAAAAGTAGGAGGGGATCTGGTTTTACAGGACTGCAGGACTTGAAGGACCATGTAAAATTGTGCTCCATGAGCTGAGATCATAAAGCTTTGATTACATTGTGAGGCTGAGATGGGAACTTTACAAGGTTTGCCTCTGTCTTTGTCAATATTTTCTTTGAGGTTTAATGCCATCAAAACATCATAATTCGAGCGGTCAGTGCTACCTCTGCTCTGTTACACACAGAAACTGGCGCTGGTTGAGGTCCACAGAGCAGCTGTAGATCGACATAAAAAGAATTGTGAACCTGCATACAGAGAGAGATGTGAGCACTGCATATATTAGTGCTTTTATGTGCAAGTTCATTTAGAGAAAAGTGTTTCAAGGGTTTGCATCATTGTCTTTCTTGTGATCTTTCCTTTCAAAATTCACTGCATGCTACAGAATGCAGAGCACAGTAGAGCTGGTTTTGATTTATAAATTTCTTCACGAAAGTATCCTATACTGATTTTTTTAAGGCTTCAAGCAATTACATTTCATAATGGACTTTTGTCAAAAACAACAATCAGAGAAAAAACTGTGAAATTTGAAAGGCAGTGGTTAAAATACAAAAACAATGATAATGCTCATTCTGAAGTTGAAAGGATATTTCAGATGGTACTGAAAACCATCTACCAGTTCATGACAGGTTAAGATGGGGATTTCTTTCACAGTAATCACACTAAAATATTAAAAGCATTGAAGTACTGTGGTGCTCCTAATTCAAGCAGTTTCACCTTTTCTGTCCTTTTACAGGGCAGGAGTTGTTGTCAAAGTGATCAGTGTTTACTATTAGCAGTGATTTAAGTTTCAAAGCTAGAAGTATCCTGGGTCTGAGCTTTCTCATCTGGTTTTATTTCCATTTATATAAAATCAAATAAAGATATTTTCTGTGACATGTTTATGCAAACTATATGTTTAAACAAAGGTGAGATAACTTGACATAACCACACCTCCTCCCTCACACTTTAACAGAACTAGCTGTGGCTGAATGGAACAAGCCTGACATCTTATCTTCATAATGCTTTCCTTCTTCTTTCTTTTGTGAATGTCTGCCACTAATTCCTGGTTAAGAAGCAGGCATTTCATGAAAGTAAACCATTGGTTGGTTGGTTGGTTGGAGGACTTGCAGTATTAGAGACTTCACAATTATGGGAGTTTTTTCAGAGTCCCTGCTGTCCTCCATAGCAATCTCATTCATTTTCTTTGACTTCCTTGAAGATGAACAACCCAGGTGGTGAGATACTTTCTTACAGATACATCACACAAGTCATGGTGAATCATAAATATCCTTGCCTTGGCAGAACTGTTTGGTGCCTGCTAATCTGTACCAGTTCCAGCAGCATATCAAAAGGTAGGGAAAATGGTGTCAGTAGGAGACGTGACAGTGATAATAGTTTGTATTTGTGAAATTTAGCGAGATTGCTTCATGGAGGAAAAGGGTGGAGGCATCTACTCTAAAATGTCTTCAAGAGATAGAATCATAGACTCATTACGGATTGGAAAAGACCTCGAAAAATCATCTAGTCCAATCCCCCTGAC
>VXBP01006995.1:0-12309 GCA_013400115.1 Rhinopomastus cyanomelas | reverse complement strand
TCATCCCTGGACGTATTTAAAAAGGCAGAAAGACTAATGCTGAGGTTTAGGGGTGTGTCCTGGCAGTGCTGGGTCAAAGGTTGGACTTGATTGTCTTAATGGTCTTTTCCAACTGAAGGTACTCTGTGATGCTGTGACTTACATGGTTACACTTTTTAAGAGTTACAGACCATGCAAACATTTTACTCTCCTACATATACAGACAACTCTGCTTTGGTTAAAGGCCACTTCACTGCAATTACATGGCCAAGGCAGTCTGCAAATGCTGGTGCTTTATTTGCTGTGATAGGTAAAGGTGGCATTTTAAAAAATTATTTTTTCAAAATCCTCCCTGGTTTTAATGCTAGAACATATCTTATTTCTGAGGACAGCATACAACTTAGGCAACAGGCAGAATGAAATGCCTGTTATCACAAGTCACTCTGCTCACTCCAAACAAGACTCCACTCAAAGGCAAATATGCAGCTCTTCCCCTAACCAAAGTGAGAACAAAATTTACTCCTAAATCTCATTATATACAGAAATCTCAAAAAACTAGTTTAGCAAAGAGAATGTGAGAAGTGAAAATGAGAAATGAAAAACAAAGCAATACAGACTTGCACCTACATTTTTTTCATTGAACTTTTTTAATCTGTGCATCAGTTCTTAAATTACTCAAGATGCAAACACATCTATGTTTTCATAGTGGGGAAGCAGCAGAGGAAGTGGCATGGTACCTCTTACTGACTTTTTAAAGAAAACTATTGGAACAATTAAAATCCACGTAGACAGAAGAGAATCTGTTCTAGATAGTACATAAAATGTGAGAACTTAGGGCAAAGTAAGTTCTCTCAAGAGACTTTCCAAGCCAGTCTTTGTGATAAATAAACACAACAGAAGAAAACGTGGTTTGGCTAGTTTTTGTATGGTCAGCTACAGTTCACATTCACTCAAAGCTTTATCGGTACTATTCTATCTTACATGCTTAATGAATCCTTAATTTTGCTGTCCACAATTTCCTTATACAGAGCAGCTGACATCACTTCTTCCATTGGACACATGATGCCATACTCTTCGCAGCCGTTTTCTTGGACCAGAGGATCCATTTTATGAGGATCAAACATTATATTATTTGGCGTCACTAGCAGCACACCATTGACCGTACCCTAAAATGAGAGGGAAAAGAAGTGGTAAATTTTCTCCTTTACATTTCAGTTTATTCTCCATTCTTTGTAGGAAAAAGGTGTTGTTCTCCAAACAGCTTTTAAAGCACTTTTATACTTGTATTTAAGCAACTTTACACAGTTTCTCGTGTCATCTAATTTGCAGTCATCTAGAAGCACAACCAGTTTTCCAGGGAAGCAAATTAATGCCACCTACTCTCCCCAAAAGAAAACAGCTTTTTCCTCACAACTACTTAATAGCTGGTTTGAACTAAAAAAGAACAACAAGAACAACAACTTTGTACCCTGAAAAAGACACGACAATCAACTTCTCTGAAGTAAAGATACGTCCTTCTCTGGTAACCACGGGACTTCCAGCTAGGTTTTCAAACACAGTTCAAGCACTGTCTACAACTACTATGTAAAAACCAACTAAGGAAAGATCTTCAGTCACACTGTAATTTATCTTCATTTTCCTTACACAAAAGCAGCATCAATATCAAATACAATCATCCCAAGTTAACAGAGTAATTGCCTCATTGAACACATACATTTATACAATGAAAATTGAATCATTAAAAATCAAGATGCAGTTTTGGATGGATTTAATTCCACAAATTTAGAAAGACATCAAAACCTTCTGTGCAAGATTCCTGAAAGAGTAGCTCCTCACGCTGCTGAAGCTCATCAGGAACTGAATAATTATGCAGCTCACTAATAAAACACTCACAGTGGCTGCAATGATTGGGGGGGGAAGGGAAGGATGTTTTAGGATGACATATCAGCAAAGTATGATACTACTGTAATCCTTCCCAGTTCCAGATATTTATTCTACCACTTTGATGGTTGACAACCTACTCTGCCCCGCTACCTTACAAGCATTGAAGATGACTGACAGGCTGAAGTCTGCTCCTCTTATATCTTCTTGGTTCCTTGCTTTTTGAGTAGGGAAAAAGTTCAAACACTCCCTCTCCAGCCTGGCTGAGGTGCTGAAAATATTTTCAGAGTGCAAAAACACATGAGGGCCCCCACTTAATCCCGCATCAACACAAGGAGACGAGTCCAGCTTCTTTTTTGTGGTCATGCTCTGCCACACTGTGCCTTTGACAGTAACTAAATATTTGTTGAACATTTTAGAAACAGCTGTTTATTTTATCCAAACATTCACATTTTTAAACCACTACATAAGCCAATAATGTAGAGAGCAAGAGACAGAGTAGCAAAACAGAGCATAAGCATCATCAAAAAGACTGGTCAATGGCATGCACGAACTCCCACATAACTCCAGTACAGCGGCAGCACATACTCTAATCTCCTGATTTTCTAGTTCTGGGGAGAAAAGAACATAAAGAGAATTAAAGTCTATAAGAAACTCAACTGTTGGCAAAAACAGCCCAAGAAACGGGTTTCTAGGACATCTTCAAGCAAATAACCAGTGAGTTGTTTCTCGTGCATCTCAGTTCTAATTAGCAGTTGAGGAAAAAAAGCTAATGCATACAGCTACCAAGCAGTTCAACATAACACTGTTACAGGAAGGTCTCTTCTTGAGCCAAAACCTGACCAAAATAGCACCTGTAGGAATCCAGTCTTCTGTATGTAAAACAAATTTTGAAGACAAACTGCATTTCTATCAAAGTGAAGTTTAGATTTAACAGCCTCAAGGAACAATGCTGAACCATTTATTACTGAATATCATGTGGACTCACTAGGTTATTTAAAACAGATCCCTTCACTGTTAAAGCTGGTCCAGAAAAATATTAAACCAGACAAAACCCTGCATACTCCAAGTGGATTCTATGACTACACTGTACCCCCATACAAAGATACAACTCTGAACTGAACTGGATTTAATTCAAATGTCTTAAACCTCAGGAAGCAGGAGCTCTAAAACATATACAATATCTGAGATAGAAACTCATTATGAAGGGAGGATTAGAGCCAAACTTCACGACATCAGTGAGCCAAATAATTCAGATGAGGCAGTTCAGTTGAACACACTTGTAAAATATATGACTAAAAGGTCTGAGAGGACTTCTGACAACGTAAGTCATCTTTGTCTGACCAAGATGCAGCACATTCATGCCACTCTGTTTCTAACTATGAACATCACACTTTCTCTAACTTTCTCACCATAACCAGATAAGAGAGGAAAACTACGACAAAGCAGAAGTTTCCAGCTGCCGCATCTCAGAGACCTGCTGTGGGCTTGTCCAGGAAGTCATAGGTGGGACTAAATAAACCCAACTCCAAACACATGCAGAACAAGCAGCCTTGAAAAGCGAGCACTAAGACTTCTCTCAATGCAAGCCCTTCCACAAATGTGAAATTCAGCACATTATAAAAAGGCTCTTTTTATAAAACTAATTTCCGTTTATGAGCGTCAGTTGATGATGACTAAGACTTCACATCTGAAGCCCCATAAAACATTTAGCAACAAGCTTCAAAAGAAATTCCAGAGTGGGCAATAGGAGATAAAGCTTGTAAGCTTTCTCCAGAGAAGATGTGAAGGTTTATCACATTGTGCCTATCAGGAAATGTAGCAAGGAGAGGCAAGAGGACACTCCCACCCCATGAGACAAAGGCCGAATTACAAAGTTCAGCTTATGAAACCTAGCACTCGCATACGATTGCGTTACTGTTCATTTCTCTTCCCAGCCACCTCCACCAGTGGACTGACACTGCAGTGGATTATACAACTTTGTAGAAAAAGAATTCTCCTCGAAGCTCTTGGAAAAAGATGCTGTGAACACTGCCATAATACTTTTATGAGGAACATGCTGTACATTTTAACTCAGATTATATTTTTCCAGTACAGCCAATTCCTAATGGAGGCTCACAGTGGTCAATTCCATCCTATCAGAGTACTTACACCCTAAGTAGTGACTTTTCTAGGATCAACACAAACACAAGTCAGCTAGGGCCAGTGTGCAAGGAGTGCAGCAAACTAACTGCAAAGTAGGGGAAAAAAAAACCCACAAAACAGAAAAAAGCACCTTTTCAGTTCTTCTCTTGCCAACGCTTAATAGTTTTTGCCAACGTGCATACTGTCAAAAAGCTTCATGCCTAGGCATACACAGATCTGCAAACCTTTCCACCAGCACAGAAAAAGTTAATGAGAATCTCCTAGCAAACGGTCTGTTTCTAGTCAGTGTACGTTATCTGCAAAGCTTCTGCTGAGCCAAATGCACTCAGCAGTATTTGTATGTACATACCTGACCTGCAGCTGAAGGAGTTAGTTAGCAGTTAATTTGAGTTTCTTTGCATTCTTTCGCCTTGACCGAAGGCACGATTTTGCATGATTAAAGGAGCTACTTTTTTCTGGAGTGGGAGAGGAATGCATTTCAGAATTTTCCTAAATTGTCTTTGAGGGCTGGACTTGCTGACCCTGGGGGTATGCTCCAGCCATGATGATTCTATGACTAAGGTAATGTCTTTTCAACTGATCTCAGTCCCTAAAAATCTGTTCAAGACTTGTGCATCTACAAACTGAATGGAAGTTCATTAAGCACTACTAACTTTGAGATGTTTGTGTAATGACAGAGAGAGAACTAAAACTGCTGCATCAAAGACAACAATAAATCAATCAAGCCTTCTACCATACTCTACTCCATATAGAAGTACTTGTTTACAAATGCAGAAGCTGATTCTGCTCACTGTTCTGCTTCAGGAAAAAAGAAGTGAAGCTACCAAACTACATCCATATAGTTTAAGACATGTTCTTCTCTACTGTCTCATAAGACAGTAGCACAGGACCTCATGCCCTCAACACAAGAGAATCACTTAACAGGATGGCAGAGGTCTGGCCCAGTTAACTGTGTATGAGCTGCATCTATCAAGTCTAAGAAACAAGTGGCCTGGGAATCCAAAGGCAACTGATAGCAGGCAGCAAACACATACACACACACACACACGTGTAAGACAATCCATCTACCTATCAGTAGGTAAATTTTACTTTAAGTTCATGACTTCTATGTACTTCATTTTTACATCCCACACAGTAGCAGTAAAACCTGAATGTTTACGTACCTTGCCGTTCGTAATGTATTTGCAATTGATTTTTAGGAACTTCTCTGTAAATGCTTCTTCCTCTTCGGAGGTGGATGATACCACTCTCGAAGGACGAACACACACATGTGGTGGTGAAGCAGCTGACTCTTTCTGTTGGACTCCATCTGGATCCTAAAGGGAATATATAAAAAGAACTTAACAACTTGTCTTTTGATATTAACTTTAAGAGACTTTCTGTTGTGTAATTTTTCTTTGACATAAAAGCAAATATAAAAACAGGCTTCCAAATTCTCTGTAATTTAAAGGACTGCTTTGATCTGAAGGTGTATCTCACTAATCAACTATGGCTTAACGAGCTGACAATAAGCAATGTTAGTGGGCAAAGATATTCCGAATCAAGCTGGAAATATACAATATGATCAGGATGCAGATTAAGGCCATCATCCATGCCCTGTCACATGCAAAATTTGAGCAGAAGCTAGCAGAAACTTCCAGAGGGTTTCCTTAGTGATCCTCCTGGGTAGGTAACAGGAATAGTTATCTGTCTGGCTGCCCACTGCTATATTCAACAGACCAGTGAACATGGAACCCTACCAGGGACAGGACAGACAATGTCCAACGTTTTCAAGTGAAAGCTGCACATATAATAGACTCTGCCAAAGCCTATTTTATAGCCACAGTAATCCTGTTTTGGATTTTAACCAGCATTTAAAAAATCTCCATTTCACACATAATTGCAATTTCGAGTCACTAATAAAATATTACTATTCATAAAAAGAGAAGTTCTGTGTTCTCAGTGGTTTTTCTGCTTTTCTGTTCAGTTCTATTCACTAGTACAGATTGCAGATAAATGTCTTTTAATCATATCCAGGAACATTAAGCACAATTGTTTCTAGTTCATCATCTCTCTGGCGCAGCTTTAGCCTTTGCCTGCATCTTTCAACGCTAGTTAGAAAGCAAACAAAAAAGCCCAAAACAACTTCTAGAGCACCAAACTGAATTTTGCTGAAAAAGCTGCTGAAGATATAATTAACAAGCAAACTTCCTGGAGATTAGTTCTCTTTCTATGCACATGGCTCTCCTAAAAATTACATGGTTGCCTTTGTGATGCATGTGACTTAGCAAGTGGCTGCAGGAGTCCCCATCTGATGAAGTCAAGTCCACCACAGAATAAGCCAGCTGTCCCTCATTCCTACTGCCGCGCAACACAGAGGCGGGATTAAAACTGGTAGCAGACTTTCAAATGTAATGACAACAATCATATCACTCCATATTATTCTGAAGTCGTAAATCTTAAAACGTATCCAACATGTGTATAAGATTAAAAAATAAAGCAACCTTTAACAAAATGCAGCAGCATCAGAAAGGCTCAAAAATCTGAGTTCTTTCATAGACACCAACACCAAGAAACTCAGTGGAAATGATACTGAAATCTGAGCTTCACTGTAGCAACGTAAAAAACCAAGCAGGGCTGTGGAGGTCTTATATGGTTTGGGCTGGAGGGACCTGAAAGATCATCTAGTACCAATCCCCTTGCCATCGGCAGCGACACCTTCCACTAGACCAGGTTGCAAGGAACCCCATCCAACATAGCCCTGAACATTTCCAGGGTGGGACAACTCCACTTTTTCTGGACAACATGTTCCAGTGTCTCACCACCCTCATAGTCTTCCCAATATTGAACCTAAAATTACCCTCTTTCAGGTTGAAACTACACTCCTTTGTCCTATCACTGCACTCCCTGAAGAAGAGTCCCCCCCCATCTTTCCTGTAGACCCCCTTTAAGTACTGCAATGCTGCTTTTAAGATCTCTCCAGAACCTTCTTCAGGCTGAACAACTCAAACTCTCCCAGCCTTTCCTCACAGGGGAGATGCTTCAGCCCCTGACCACCTAGAATGTATTTAGCCACATGGTTGTGTGGCTACTCTCATGTTTTATAAAAAGAAATAGAGCATAGTATCATTTATATTTCTCCTCAAGAGAGGCTCACATTGGTCAGCCATCTTACAGTTTCTAGCAAGAACTGACTGATTTCAGTGTCCACAGAACAGGCAGAAGACCCTTTTACATCACACAGGCAAATAACACACATCTGTTACCTTGAAATGTGCTTAAACTGCAAATGTGGAGTCAAAATTGGAGGAGAGTCAAAGAAGACAGACCAGTACAGAGCATTAGAGAATAGATGCTACTCTTTCTCACTCATAAGGACAGCAATCAGCACAGAGAGAAAAGAGAAACACCAGTAACAGGTGCTAGGATGAACAAAACTGTCCAGCCTTTACTGCTTGAAGAGAAGCTGAGCAAAGTTTTCGTATTGCTAGAATGACTGAAAACCAAAACTAAACACACGTACCTGTCCACACTGACAAGTACAAGTGATTTCTCTTCTTTGCTTTCTTTTGACAGACTGTATCTAGGAACATTCCTTTCCCGTGACAGGTACTTCAGAAAGCCTCAAACAAAAACTTTCACGAACACTTCAGGACTGTCACACCACTTACTTGACTTTCCCCGAGGCATTTCAGATCTCCTTGTAGTGATCCATGACATGTGATGAGATCCACAAAACAAGTCTCAGCAACACAGCTACATGACATTTAACAATCAAATTGTTGCTACCATTGAATTGCCTACATTAAATGAAACGACCTTTTGCATAAGAGGATTTGAACTTTTGAAGTATTTTAATCTCTATTTGTCTTCTACTTTATCAAGCTTTTACCTCTGCTATGTGCATACAGCCAAAAATGCTTCAAATTACAAGTATTGTTACACTATTAAGCCTCCTTTACCTGCCACATGCGAACAAGCACATAAAAAATAGTGCACAAAACCAAAATAAGGGGTTGTGGTTTTTCTGACACGGCATCTAGTTAGTGCAGTGTTGGAAGACCCCAGTAACTAGGCAGGATCTATGCTATATGGGTAGTGCTATTCTGGTTTTTAGTAGGTCGAGAGGGGTTCTCCTCCCATTCTAGTCTGCCCTGCTGAGACCACATTGGAATATTGTATCTGGTTCTGGACCCCTCAAGATTGCGAAGAACACAGAACTGCTTGAGAGAGACTCGTGCACAGCCACAGATATAATGGAGTGGAGTATCTCCCTGATGAGGAAAGGCTGAGGGAGCTGGGTCTCTTGAGCTTGGAAAAAAGGAGACTGAAGGGTGACTCCATTAATGTTGATAAATATGGAAAGGGAGGGTGTCAGGAGGATGGAGCCAGGCTCTGCTCAGTAGTATCCAATGACAGGACAAGGGACCAAGGGACAATGGGTGTGAGCTGGAACAGGGGAGGTTCCACATCAATATGAAATTGAACTTCTTCACAGCGAGGGTGACTGAGCACTGCAATAGGCTGCCCATGGCAGGTTATGGAGTCTCCTTCTCCGCACACACTTAAAACCTGCCTGGACATATTCCCCTGTGACTTGATCTAGGGAATCCTGCTGTGGCAAGGGGATTTGACTAGATGATCTTTCCAGGTTCCTTCTAATTTCTAATCCCTAATATTCTGTGATTTATAGTCATTCTGAGATTGATACAGAAAAATCTGTTCCTGTAGACTATTTACTGTGCCATGTCACCTTCAGTTTGCCACAAACATTTAAAGTTTCAAGCCTTTATAAACTTTGAGCACACAGAATTCTAGAGAAGACGTTTTACAGCTTGACTAAGCACTACCGAGAAAACTAGTTGTTTGAGAAAAATACAATAATAGGAAGTAGGAAAAGAACAGTAACAACAGATTCAGAAACATCTGAGTGAGGTCATAATTGCTTAATTGTAGACAAGCTCAGGCTCCAATTTTGGATCTTCCTGGTTGGAGTTCTCCCCCTGGAATTCTGTTGACAGCAAAGCAATGTTCCTGGAAAGACATGCTTTTAACAAAGCTAGCTCCTAGCCAAAATCCTGCACGTGAACTGAATTCCAGAGCAGCTTGGATGACTAAACAATTTCAGTGCTTGAAAGTCTACAAAGGCAGAACTACAGGGCAGAAGTCTGCTATGATCTGCATTAGCCCTTCAATGGTAAAGGCTTTTTTGTTTGGTTAAACAAAACTAGGAAGAAGCCCCTCCAACACTTCTACGCGGAGAAGGGGGAGCTCCTGTAATAATACTAGAATAGCTAAAATACAAAAGTATCACTGTTACAAAAGCTGTAAGATATTAGAGACAAACGTTTAACTAATTCCGAAAGGTAACAAACACACAAATGCAACAGGAACTAGTGTTTCAGATTTCAGCATGCAAACATAGTATTTTGCTACAAATGACCTGCCTTTGCATCAGTTTTCACATAGAAAACTGTCCTTCACAAAGATTAAAAGCTGGCACTTAATTTTAAAAAGTTATTATTTCACTTTTGAACTTCAAGTGTTGTATTTTCTTCCCATAACAAGAGGATGGTTCAAGAAGAAAGCATAGCCATCTGCAACATTTATCTTCTACGGGAAAGTTAGTGTCAAGGACAACAGGTATACCTACATTTACTGCAGCCTTGTCAAGCTCTGCTTCGGAAGATGTAGGTGATAGGGGACTTATAGGACTTAGAGAGGGGGAGCTGTCCGCACTAGAAATGTAGTCTGGGTCAGGAACATACAAAATCTACAAAGAAGATATAATGTAGTTAGAAGTTATGCTTTCAGGTTTACCTTAGATTTCTCACCAGTTCTGGTATATTTGCTACACTTTCTTAAACTACTCAAAGTCATTCCTATTCCCATTAGTTTTTCACAGAAATTATGAGTTGAAGGAGCTAACACCACGCAGAGTACCTCTTACTTTTAGCCTCTAAAGTTTAACACTGCCTTAAGATTGATTTTTTGGTCTCAGTAAGAAAAAAGAACAGAATGCAGTAGAAGCATACAGCATGTTCACTGACTCTGAATACAGTGTCCAAGGAAGACCTGTAATTATTTCTCTTGCTATCACTCTGTTATTTGAGCAACCAAGGAACAGGCTGGGGAACAAGATCACAGACACAGCTCTTGGCACAGAATGTGAAAAAATAATTAAGAAACCAAACAAAAATTCAGCTGAAGGTGCTCACTCATTTAATACCTTATTCTGGCCATTGCAGGCATTCCAGCAGCCTTAGCAAAGCTTTGCAGCAGTCAGAAATAAACAGAGATAATGCCCAATGGACAGTGGTCCATACCATGAGCTGACCTGACACTTATTTCCAGGCCTGGCTTTCAAAGCCAAGTGAAGGAAAGGAACAAAAAAACGGAGGAAGGGAGGAGCAGAAAAAGATGTAAGCAGTCGTGACCTATAAGAAGTGAATATACTGCTGGTAAAGTCAGCAAGTTTTTAGAATTGAACAGAAGCATTTATTAAAATACAATTGCAGGCAGTAAGAAGCAGTCAGGAATGTTGTTTGCAAGATGGACCCTGGATTTATCTTCTGAGCCGAGGTAAACAGCCTGCTGTATTTGCAAAGGAACAACTTAGCTTGTACCCAAGCAGTATTACACCATTAAGTATATTTAGTTTTACAAGTCCTCTGACCTTATCTGAGAGAGACAGGTAGCTTCATTACATGTTCTGCTTTTAGACAGTTATTTAAGAGACACAAGGACATGACAAACTAGAGGAAAAATTAAACACTCTTACAAAGCCAATGGAAAAAAATCAGTAAAGGAATTACTTTCATACTTTCTCTGGTAGAGATGAGAAGTATAGGGAAAAAGGTCTTTGGTTGGGTAAGTAACATATATTGTGCAATAGTACCTGTCCAGGAACGACTGCTCTGGAGAAAAGCTTATTTAACTGAACCAGTTCATTGGGTGTTGTATCAAATTTCAAGGCAATACTGTTTAAAGTGTCTCTTGATTCCACCTGTATCAAATCAGGAAAAAAAAACAGAAGAACAAACCTGTAAGCAATTAGTTTAAATGGTGGCTTACAAATTTCATCTAGCTTTACCACTATTTTGGAAAACTTTAAGTCTTATCATCTTATGATTCCCCCACAACATAATCACCATCCTAAATACCAGTTTACTGCAACCCCATATAAAGGCATCTGCCTTCCCACTAAGTTTCCAGGAGGCTACAAGTGTCAGTCACACACACTGAACTGTAGGCTCAGCTACTGCACCAGAACCTCTGCTCTATACGTTCTCTGCTGGGTACCACTGAACTAATATGTAACTGACTGGTTTCACACAACATGCACCTCAATCTCTTCTCCATTCTTCACTTACTGAAAAGCTGAAGCAATTGCTATAAAAACAAACANATATGGAACACAGCTGGAAAAAGATCCGCTGACTCCTGTCTGAAGTGTCTTCTCATTTGTCCCTCTTACTATCTCCGCAGGAGTTATACACCTTCCACACTACGCAAGTTTTCCTTCTGTTTTCAGGCTATCCACTTAACTTTCATTTTTCATGACAACTGCTGGAAGTAATGCTTTTTCTTCTCATTTACTTAACTGTCAAAAAAGTAGACAAAGGGAGAAAAAGGTGTATCACAAAATCACGGTTCTCTTTGTGCAGCGCATGGTCTCTGAACAACCGCTTTGAGAAAGTCAGCAGGTATCATTATGGTGTTCTGGTTAGGATCTCTTGGCAACTGAAGGCCTCATCTCACAAATCACAAAAACAAGAGTGGCAAATAACATAAACTGCCTTTTCTTACTCAGCTGTAGAGTTTGCACAGGCAAATCTCCACACCATGGGAATTCAGAAACCAGCAGTGATACCTTCTCCAAACAAGCTGTTCCTGTAACAAAGACTTCCTATACCCCAAGGGCTACTTTCCTACTCTCCAAGTCTCATTTCAAAAACCAGAATCTCATCAGCCAAAAGATCAAAGAATAACTTTGTGGGAGAGCACAGTTTAAAAACAAATTAAATATGCTACTACGTACCACATCCACACCCTCCAGCCTTTCTAATATTTCCCCCCCCAATTCAATACTGGCAGAGTAAAAACAAATCCTTCTCTCCTAGGAAACAAATTTCCTATACATTATGCATGTACCTATTCAAACGCTATTCTGAGTATTAAGCATTTTATATAAATATTTGGGTATTAGCTGAATCTTCATAGGAAAATTTTCCCCTTTTAAGAAGGGGGGTGGGGATGACGAACAGTGACATCATCATTTTACAATTTTAACAAAAATGACAAGATTCATTTCAATACAAGTAA
>VXBP01006984.1:22412-48913 GCA_013400115.1 Rhinopomastus cyanomelas | reverse complement strand
CTTCTTCACAGTGAGGGTGATGGAGCACTGGAACAGGTTGCCCAGGGTGGTTGTGGAGTCTCCCTCACTGGAGATATTCAAGACCCACCTGGATGTGTTCCTGTGTGACTTGCTGTAGGTGATCCTGCTGTGTCAGGGGGATTGGCCTAGATGATCTTACAAGGTCCCTTCCAGTCCGTAATGATTCTATGATTCTATGATCTGGCTGCTGCTTAGCCAGCAAGGAGAAATACCCGGGATTCTTATTCCAGGCGTGAATGAGTTTGACCTGAAAAGTTGGAGAATAGTGACTCTCTGAAGCCATTCTGCAGACCTGATAATAGATTTTTTTCAGTTTGGAAAAGATCTTTTAGGTCATCTAGTCCAACCTTTAACCTAGATCTACAAAGGCCACTGCTAAACCATGTCCCTAAGCTCCCGATCTACACAACTTTTATACACATCCAGGGATGGTGTGATTCAGCCCTCACCCTGGGCAGCCTGTTTCAATGCTTTGAATAAAGTTTTTCCTCATGTCCAACCTAAACTTGCCCTGGCACAAGTTGAGGCCTTTTCTTCTTGTCCCACGACGTACCACTTATGAGAAGCAGCTTGCATCAGCCCCTTGCTACATCCTCTTTTCAAGTAGTTGTAGACAGCAATTAAGGTCTCCCCTAAGCCTCCTTCTTTACAGACTAACCAGTCTCAGCTCCCTCTGAAACTCCTCACAAAGTTTGTTCTGCAGATCCTTCACCAACTTTGTTGCCCTTCTTTGGGCCTACTTCAGCACCTCAGAGTCTTTCTTTTATTGAGATGCATAGAAGTGAACATAGTGCTCGTGGTGTGGCCTTGGAAAACTGCATGTATCAATCTCTTCCACACTACATCTGTAGTTCTCATAATCAGCCACAAGTTTGTGTCCAAGACGTCTTAAATTCTTCAGTAGATTAATCAATGTAGGCTGGATCTAGGTTGGTTAATCCTCTTTGCTGAAGGATGCAGGATACCACAGCTGTCATGCAGAGCAGAATCTGTAGGATTCAGTTATTGAACCAATACAGTTATTGATGGATCAAATATCCTGTGTTTTTCAACATGACTTCAAGACAATTGAAGAGGCTATGCTGATGCACAAGAGGCAGGACTTTAGCTAGGTCCAGCTCTGACAAACTTCAAAGCTCTGCAGTGTGGCAAGGTTCACTGCTGAAATGCTTCACAGCTGCAAAGAGTAGATTCAAGAACATCCGTATGTATTCTGGCAGTGAGCCACAAGAAATCACAGAAGAATTGCCGTGTGAGTGCTTGCTGAAAACTTGCCCTGTGTTTTTGTCTCTGTTTTGTTTCTCATTCTATCACAGAGAATCCTCATAAGAACAGGGATGAGATCTGGTCAAAGCTCAGTTTTAACTACTATCTCTTCTTTAAAACCCTTGTCCTCCAGTAACCTTTGCAAGTTGTCCCTGTATGACAGTAGGTGAGGATGCTTGTGTGTCATTATACAGTCAAGAGTTGTTCTCTGTATACTTTGGTCTTGACGGGACAGTAACTTGGGTATATAGGGCATTCACCTTCTGCTCCAGATAAAATACACATGGATTCAAGGATTTAGAGAAAAATTCTAAGTGAGCTATTAGTTGCTTAGCAGCACCTCTTCTTATTTTCATTTTTGCAACTCCTACAGTAATTGGTTCCACTTCTTCTTTTTCTTATTTTCCCCAAAACTTTTGAGCCCATTCCCTCCTTCTGGGAACAGGGCACATTTATGCTTCTGCACATAATTTTCTATTTGCAATGATGCCATCTAAGCCAGATAGCTGAGGTAAAAAAATATAGCTTACTATGATATTATTTTCTGTATTGAACATGGAATAATATGGAGAAAAGAAAAGATTGTTCTGAATAGCCTACAAAAAACATCAAATAGCACAACAGTAGGCACAAAAAATACTGGTCACAATATTCTTGCATCTGCATATGTTACAGAATCCTACACAAAGGCAGGACTAAGTGAGCCTTCAGTTTAAATCCTGGACCTGTTACTGATGTAATCCCTGAAAATTGTCATTCTTTGATTAATTTTACTACAGCATTATGCATGGTAAGCTGCTTCTGCAGGTTGTGTAATAGTAAAGGCAAAATACTAGATCCTTATTAAACTTGAAATATTATTATCATAAGCAGGAGGACTATTTTATATGAAAGTGACTGTTAGTGTGTATACAGGAAGGTTTTTTTTTATTCAACCTCTTGTGATACTTTTCCTTGAACAATAATATCTTGTCATGCTTCATGCTGTATATATTATTGTTTTGGAGCATATGTAAAACAAGAACACAAAACCAAATTTTATGATAAGGAATTAAAGTTTCTTCCTTAAAGTTAACTAGCCTCTGAGCTTTTGAAGAAGTAACCAAAAAACAGATAAGGACTGAAAAAAACCTACTTGACCTTGTCCTTCCACCCAACTAAATCCATGGCTGAAAGGACAAACGTTTTGGAAACAAAAAACATAAAAATCTAAAAGGATACAAATACAGAAAGAATCATCTTCTTGACATATTTCCTGTCTTGGCTCCTAAGAAGCCTTGCGCTAGCCTCGCAACCCTGAAGGACTTTTGCTGTGCTTATATAAGTAGTTGTCAAATAAGCTATCTTGTGCTTCATAATTTCCAGGGACAGGCACTGCTGTTTTCATCAGCCAGTTTTGTTATCTCATAGTTCTGAAATTATTTGTCACAATCTCATTTGGGAGTCTGAACATTTGCTGCCCACAGCAAAAGCAAAGTCTGTTTCAAACAAGAGTCAATTACTCTGTTTATTAAACATTATTTGTTCATAAAGGCACACTTTAAATGGTTTATCTGTTAATTTCAAAGCAGATTGTAGGTCAAAACAAAAATATTACATAGGCTTAAAAGGTTTCAGATTTACTTATGTCATGAAGTGATGGTCCTGTAGATAAGAGATTATTAGATAATTAGAGATAAGATGTTTTCTTTTTTAAAGAAGTTGCTAATGCCTGATGATATCATATTCTGCAATCCTTTTATTTTAGATTTTCCTTTTATTTCTGCAATCTTAGAGGCAAACTTCTGACCATGCATTCTTGAAGATGATACACCGTTATTGGAGGAAGAGCCTGCAAAAGTGCATGTCCTACACATGAGATGTCCTACACATCTCATGACTTTGGGCTCTACAGAATCTCTAGGAAGGTCTGAAGGAGATACAGAGATCCTGACATTATATAAGTTGTATGTTTGTTATGCTGTGACAAGGGCTATACTAAGGCTTGCAAAGCACTACATTTGCTCGATCAAAATATTGTCTTTCTACCCATCACATGAGGAATTAAAGCAGTACTGACAACACAAACAGACTGCATTACAAGTAAGAACACAAGGTCCTGCCTGAGAGAACTCCTCAAAGTAATTGAAAAAATAAAACAGATGACCAATACCTAGGACATTCTGTTTCTGGTTTTTCTTTTAAATGTCAATACAGGTGATATCTGAATATCACAGGGAGGGAAAAACAGAAAAAAACAATAAAATGTAGTCATACATTCTACAAATCTTTAGCTCTTCAGTAGCAGCACAAAGGCTTCTTGCAGGCTTTATACAACATATTGCAAGACAAGGATGTGCTATATCTATCCAAGATACCTTTCTCTGCAAGTTCTCCCATATGCTGCATCCTTTTCTAAATCTGAATAAGAATCATTAAAACTTAAGCTTCTTTGGCTTTTTTGCCTTTGAAAAATATTGTCAAAATCATTTTTCTGGGTGAATATGTGTCCCTAAAGCCGCCCTCACCGGAATTACTGATTGTATTTTACCATTTTCTGACTCTTATAAAGCTATTTATTTCACTTTCCCGTACACTCAAAGTAAGAATTGTTAGAAAAGTTTCTTCCTTCTGTCACCTGCAAAAGTCCAAGTCTAAGGAAGAATCAGAGGAGATGGAAGTTGCTGGCCATAGCCTGCATCCAGATGTTTCTGAGGTTCCAAGCAATATATCTTTTGTGAATCTCTCAATAATCAACCAGTGAGGTAAATTCCCAAGCCTGCAGTGGCAAACCAGTACAACCACGTGCCAATAAGTATTACCAAACATTGTGCATAGGTAAAGAAATAAAACTACAGCGATCTTCAGCTTGCTACTGTTTGCAGAATTCTGCACGTAACATGAAAAAAACTGGAAATCCTGGACAGCGTCTTCTGAGAAGACACCATTCTACTATATGGGAGACAGTGGAAATAAGATGCTGATTGTCTGTTTGATTTTCTTATTCCATTTCTCATATTAAATTTCCTAGTATATTCAGTTCTAGTTTTACTTAAAACTTTCCCAGCTTTCAAGAATCATTTAGGTGGAAAAAGACCTTTAAGATTATCAAGCTTACTATTAATCTGGCACTGCTAAGCCCACCACTAAGCCATTTCTCTAAGCAACACATGTACACATCTTTTTATTGTCTCCAGAGATAGTGAAACAACCACCTCCCTGGGCAGCCTGTTGCCCAGAGTCTGACAACTCTCAATGAAGAAATTTTTCCTAATGTCCAGTGTAAAATTTCCCTGGCACAACTTGGTGCCATTTCCTTTGTTCCTGCGCTTACTACCCACATCACACCAAAAATTCAGCGATTGTCCTGAATTTTGAATTAATCTTAAAATTTTTCCAGCTTTTTCAGGTGATAAGGTAATACTTACAGCTCAGGAAAGCAAAAAAGGAAGGTCCTGGTTACTGTCCTTGTACATCACACAGAGCCTAACTCTCAGAAGTACACCACACTCATCAACAACAATTACAGGTTTTGTTTACTTTGCTTTGAGTTGAAAAGTATACCCATTAAATAAATTTCTTTAAAGTTAATTTAGTCTGTTCATGAGTGAAAGGTGAAAGCAGGTTGACAGTATATATGTATACTAAGAATTAATTGATTTCAGGGCAGTTACTCAGAGCAGCAGGCTAAAAGCTAAGGCTGAATAAGTGCTCAGGTTTCCCTGATGAAATCACTGATCATTTGTTCAACCCACACTGCATTTTCAGGTAAAAATGAACTGTGTTGCACAAGCGATGTGAAAGCAGCAGATTAAATCACTGTTTGTGGTGCTCTGTAGCAAAACATACATGGAAACCACACCATCTTCCATGTGATTTAAGCTTTCATTTAAAGAAAATATGAAAATGTGGTTATTAAAATAGTCTTTCAAATGTGCAAATATATTGAGCCAGCATGGTATCAGGATAGATGATAGCTCGCAAGAGGATGGGATCCATTTCTGTTCATTTCTGTAAAGCATTAATTCCAAAGTGAAGTAATGACAATTTCAAAAATCAATGTTGCATCTGTTCTGACCATTTAACAGAAATGTGCAACAACAGAGTAACTGAAATTGAAGTCAAAGTTTGCTGTTAAATGACAGTACCTCTTTCAACCATGTAGCTAGTGAATAGTTGTCAGGACCAGCAAAAGAGTGGAGATAGAAGAAAGCCAGTAAAAGCTTTTTCACAAAGGCCAATTCAGGTGGCAAACAGAAGAGACTTCAGAGCACAGCTGCCTTCAGTGAGTTAACTAGTTTTAAGCTGTACTCTCATCTTCTTAAGCGTGAGTGTCCATTCTGATTTAGTTTCCAGACTTTTATCAGGACTGAATATTACATTTGGGTTATTCTATGTAACAGCATATTTCTTGTGCAGTATTTACATCAGATACAGTAATGAAATTGTACTGTCCTTGATATGCTTTTGAAATCAGAAAATATTTGTCCTTTAAATATTGTTGGACCTTTTCTTTTTAAAATCTCAAAGGTCAAGAGCCAAAATATTATAAAAATAATCATTCTTTAAAATTGCATATCTGTAGCCTACTTGCAAGATCACTCTCAATGGTGTAGTTGACGCTGCTTGTCGTTCCATTTTGGACCATGGAAACAGTACAGACACAGTGGTAAACCATTTCATGCACTGAGTGAAACAGAAACTTTGTAAAAGATGGTTATTTCTAGTAACGTGAGCCTACATAAGCACCCATGGACTCAGATTCTCCAAAGGCTACACAGCTGTTTTTTTATTTTTTATAAGCATGTGCATATTGCTTGAATACAGAGGACTGCAGTTAGTACATATAATATGAAAAACTGAACCCCACATATCTCTTCTATGTGTTCACAGAGCAGTCTCAAACCCACTGTATGCCAAACATTTCTAAGTAGCAAAGCACTGATAGAGCTACAGTCATTAAACATCCGTTTGGCTAGAGCCCTGTTCTCTCACTCTTCTGTCTTACAGCTCCTCACAAATCTACAGTGTTTTCTTTTCCACAGCACTTCCTAGTCTACTTTTAATAATGGTAATATTTTACTTTAAAAGTTTATTCTTCATCATTTCAGAGATAATGAGCAGATTTATTACATGTAAGTGTTTCTTCTAGCATTTTACTCCCTAGTCATTCATTAAATTCCTTATGTAATTTGTGATTCATAAGGAATTTACACATCACAAAAGTTGGCTTTTCTTATAAGTATTTTTCATTTATTTTGATGTTTGTGCTCTATGAACATAAATTCTTGGGAGTTTTTTACAGATATTTATAGGAATATTTATAGTGGTTTCTTTCGCATTCATCGTGTGACTTTGTTTTTAAATCTGAATCAATTCGTTGTCTAGCTACTTGAATGCTCACACAAGAATTTCCATATAAATTCATGATGGTGTTCCATATGTAAATATATGTTGTAAATGAAATAGAGAAGGTGGAAATATATCCTGGACTATCTTAATTTCTTTCATTTTCTGATGTAAAGAATACAGTAGTTCTCAAGTGCCAAAAATTTCACTGCTATAATTTCTAGAATCCTCAGGGCATAATTTAAGCATCACAGCCTTTTGCAGCACTTACAGAGAAGGCAAGTAAAGTAGGCTAAGCCATGTTGACATTCTTGCTAGATTAGGCACATTGTTCCATGCATTCGTAACCGTGAGCAGCCAGGTTATACAGGGCTGACAGCTACAGACAGACTCATTAATGACTGCACTTTTTAAAAACTTCCAGTGGTTGCAACCAAAGCCTCTTCCTCAGCATCTCCACCACTAAGACACAATGTGGACATTGGTGTTCTAAACAAACCTTGAAATTATTGAGAATGCTTCAACAGAACAGAAACAAACTGTTCCTGCTTTCTTTACACTCTCAATTAATATATTGCATGTCTGTAGGTGTAAATTTCACAGGACAGACAGGTCTTTGTTTACTTTGAGGGCAAGCTATGTAAATTAAGACATTATAAAAATATTCACTTGCTGTATTTGGGATAAAAAATGCTGGATTTACTCCTAAAGAGCCTAAGCGTATTTTTCTACACCTTACTGTAAGACCACCGCTGGAGGATCTCTGAAGCCAGGGAAGCAAACACCTTGGATACATAAGTCTTATTTATGGAATCAGGCCAGCATAATGCCTCCTGTGGCACTTCTTTCCCTAACTTTCCAGACCATATAAAACATTTAGTAAAAAAATAAAAGGCCATTGAAGCTATGATTCTCAAATGTATTATTACATTGTTATTCACGACAAATAAACAGTTTTATACCACATGAAGCCTGGTAAAAAAAAATGTAGTATTTTACCTCTGGACACTGATCTGAGCTCGATTTCCAGATAATAAATTTGTTTAAAATCTCCTGTATTTACTCAGAAAGACCATCCACTTACTGAGGCAAAACCTTTTAAAGAAATGAAAGAAGTGCCTGTTGTTATTCTTAAGTTTTACTTTTCAATATAACTTTAAATTGTATTTTATTTTTCTGTCCAAAGGAAATGATGCAGAATTATTTTTCTTTATTTTCTTCCGTACCTATTTATTGGTTTCTTCTTCTCTCTGAGTATCTCTTTCTACAAAAATGGCCTCTTTTTTTTCCGTCAAAGACATCTCCTAACATTTCTCATCTAATCAGAATCTCTTTAGTAACTTATCTAGTCCATTACATTCTACCCACCACTGGGAAATATTACCAAAAGCCAAAGTCCAGGAAAAAAAAAGGGTTAGACAAAGATTGCAACAAAATGGAATTATAGACTCCCAAGTAAAAACTTCATCTAAGTTAATTTTTTTTTTAATTGCAATACGGGCTGGGCACAGTAAAGCCTATATGTACTTACATTTATTTCATTACAAACTGTGGAGTTGTCAAAGAACTTGGCTATGTGATAGGCCTTGAAATTATTTATCTCTGAAACTATTTCAGGACCACCTACCTCTCTTTCTGAGGGGATGCTGCATGAGGAGCATGCACAGCAGGAGACTAAGCTAGAATAAAACAATTTCTGAGAGGAACTCATGTCCAGATATAAGGAAAACAAAATGTTTCTCTTTTTGGGAAAGCGTTGCAACATACATACCTCTGTTTTCTCAAAAGAGCACTTTGTTTTCTGCTGGTAAATACTTTTAAACTGACCCTTATCGCTCCTGCTGCGTACCCTGTCACAGCATGTGGCCTAGCTAGTTTCTTATGCATCCAAGACTGACAGCTCTTTCTATTGCTCCCACTTCTCCGACTTAACAATGGGGTGCCATCAAATTCATCATGCACCACGATAATTTCAGAGGTCAGCTGGAAGACTTATGAAAACACGCAGGTTTATAAGTTGCAGAGTCACCGTACCCACTTCGAAACATGGACATTGTGAAGATAGAAACAATTGGTACTGAACACATCATGGGCCACTGGGATTTAGAAACTGTTTCAGAGGCAGGCTGAGAGACAAAACAACTGTGAGTTAACTTTATATAGGGGAGATATATCACCAGGAATTAAATCCTAACCTTTTCTAACAGTCAGTAGGATTGCTAGCAGTGTCTTCAAGGAACCAGAATTTCAGCCACAACAGATGATGTAAGAGCAAACATGCCACGTGCTTTGGTAGATTTCTTGTTATTGTTACTGGGTTTTGTACTGGTGTTATTTCATGACTGTAAATACAGTAACTCTTAATAAGAGTAGAAGTAGAATAAGTCTAGAATATATGATTCAAATGATACATGAGCAATGATTGCAACACTAGCATTAGTGTGGCATAGTGTTCCAAATAATTTTAATTTACAAATATATATGTACTGATCTATAGCTATGTGAGAAGGAGTGTGCATTTAGGGTTTTGCCAGTATTAAAAATTTTTCCCTTGTCATTAGGTAATGGGATGTCTTTATATGGAAGCAAAATTACATCCTGGCTCACAGCTTGCGTCTATGCAGCAATGAATTCAAGCCTTCATTTCTTATGAGTAATAGAATTAAGTCTACTATGACCAAAAACAAAAAGGTGATGTCCTTAAAACAGCACTTGCACACTGCAGGTTCTTGCTGATCTGAATGCTGAAGATTTAGTAGTGTGTTTACAACAGTGGCATAATCACAAGGTGATGACAGTGCTTCTAAGTGCTGCAAAACACATCAACAGTAACATCTAGTAGCTTCTGTCTCCTAGATAATAGCCGGAACCATGTAAAATAGCATTTCAAAGCAGACTAATAGGTAATGTCCACACTTGGGTTGATACCAGCATGTCTGCACCACAGCAAAGCTCAGCACAAGCGTTGACAAGTGGCCCTCAGCTTTTCCAGAGTGCCGCTGCTGTCATAGCAAAGTTCCTTGGCAAGACACTTTCTGAACATTGTGTGTTTGGCCTTCTATTGCTATCAAGAACACTACTTCTTGATATATGGAAATATAACAACTTTTATTTAATGTCCTGAAGAAATAAAACACTACCAGGGAGTCAACTAAACAGCCACAGCTACTACCTACAGTGCCAGCCCGCGAGCTGAAGCAGACCCAGGCTGCAGGTCACTTCAAGGAAGGGCCGCAGACACCGTGTGGGCACAAGCCCAACGCCGGCTGCACTGGTATAGGCAGTGGCCAAGGTCGAGGGGACAGTTAGCATCGCAGCAGGGAGCTGCAACTGCTGCGTCGTGCTGGGGCCCAGAGGAAACCATTTCTTCCACAGATTATTATTTAATCGTTTCTTCAATTAACAATCTACAGCGTAGTTGCATCGCACCTACGAAACGCTTTTAACAGAACTTCCGTTAAAGAAAACCGACTGGGGCTCGGAGCCAAATCTTGGTTAAACAGAAACAGCTATTTTCTACATAAACTTGAACACCCGAGCGGGGGGCGACCGAGGCCCGCAGCCACGGGTGCGGCAACCGCTCTGCTCCCGCCTTGAGGGGGCGGTGCGCTCTTGACAGCGTCAGCCCGTCGAGCGCCGCCGCCCGCCCGGCCCGCTCCGGGACGCTGTCGCTGGNAGCATGGCAGTGGCAGGGCGCTTCCGCGGGGACTGACATGCTGCTGAAGGAAGGAAGGCGCCGGCCCCTCCGTCTCTCGCCGCGGTAGAGGGGGCGATGCTGCAGGGCGCTCCCTGGTCTCTCCCGCAGGCGCCAGGACATCGTCCGTAGCAGCCGGGAGCGCGGGAGCGTTTCCAGCCGGGCCGAGGCGACGAGCGGGGTAAGGCGCTGCCCGCGCCAGCGGGGCCCCGCGCGGCCGGCGGCTCCGCGCGGCAAATGCGCGTGCATGAACGCTGCACCGAGCGGGCGCAGGAAGCGCCCCCGCGCCGCCGCTTCCATCTTCCCGGGCAGCCGGACTCCGCCGCAGGGCAGCGACAGTGAGCGCCGGGGCAGCGGCTCCGACCGCGCCTGCCGGACCCAGCGAGCCCTGGATGGCTGCAGGATGGTGGGTACCGCGCTCGGCGTTGCCGAAGGGGGTTTACCCCGCTTTTCCCTGCGCTCCCGACGGCGGCCCTGTGCCCGCTTCCCCATTCCCATCACGCGCGTACGCTCTGGTTCCGAAAGCTGGGCCCCGGCGGGTGCGGAAGAGGGGAGGGAGAGCGGGACCCGCGGGGAATCGGCGGGAGCTAGGCAGAGCAGGGAGTGTAGCCGGCGCCTGGCCTGGGCACACGTCGCCGAAAGGCTGCTGTTGCTTTATTCTGTATTGGGCCAAATCTTCCCCGAACTTGGGCTCACAGAAGTTCGAATAGGCGGGTAGTTGCTTCCACCGCAGCACCGCACACCTTGCTTGCAGCCCGAGCAGCAACCGCACTCTTGCCCCGAAATCCGTATAAAACAGGACTTAAAGTTTGCGGCCCTGGAATACTGTCGCTGGGGTACGTGATACCCGCTGCAAGTCTCCGTGCAGTAGCTGGTTGCAACAGTAAAAACAACCTCGGATCAGCACCCGCATTCATGTTATCTTTGGACTGTCACTTCATTATGTGACATTTTTCTCTATTTATGTTCAAAATGCTCTTATCTTGACGTTTGGCTACAAACTAGTGCCACATACACTCTGTCTGGCTCCCTGAGCTACAGTCAGCTGGACACAGATCCAAAATCAGTGACAGAAGCAGTGACAGAAATACAAAACAGAAAAGAACAAAAAACTTGCTTCTGCCTTACTTGAAAAATCTGTATCTTACTAAACCTCTGTCCAGTAGCATTACAAGTGTGCCTGCTACTTCTGCTGGATTCAGGATTTTTTCCTCTAATACAGCAAATTCTGCTGGCAGATAGCCATTCTGATACTTCAGAACTGGGAGCAGCTCCCAGTGCACCAAGGAGCAGAAGCTGCTATAGTAGCGCTATAAATATACACAACAAGTGGATCCTACTGGGTCCTGCCTTTTTACCCATTCCCAGCAGCATAATGTGGTTAGAAGAGCTAACTTTGTAGAATCCACTGATTAGAAATAAAACATGGTTTACAGATGGGTTGTCACAATGCAACAAGATTCAGGAGATAAAAATAATGGATTTTTTTCTTGATCTCTGTTTTGATAGTGCCAAAACAGTGGGGTTTTGTTTTTCTTGGCAATGTTGTGGTGGCTGAATGCACCCTCCTAATTTAAACAAGGAACGTCAAATGAGAACTGGCAAAATGTGTCTGGTGCAACTGGTTACCAGTTGAAGGATCAGAGGCTTTTCTTCTTAATTACACTGACACTACATAGTACAGGTTTCTTTGAACTCTGTTGTTGTTCTTGTAAGCTGCAGCAGGAGAGTTGGAGCCAGGTTTAGCTTAACAGTCCCTGGGGCTTTGTTTGTTGTGTGTGTTTGATTTTGTTTGTGGTTTGGGGGTGGAGGAGTGCAGGTGTACTGAAATAGGCTGGCACTCCAGAAGTAGAGAAATCAATCTGATTGCTACTCTTAAGGAAGCATGTTCAGAATACAGGTTCAAATAACTAGTTCTGCTGTACAAAGTAATTACAGTGGGATACATGTAGAGTCAGAATGTAATACTGCAGGAGAAGTGACCCATTTAGTTTCTGAGTTTGAGGTTTTGAGGGCATGATTTTAAAATCTGGTAGATCTGATGAAATCTAGGTTTTAGCATGCTCATATGTTGGGATGTGTTGAATATCCTGGGTAGTAACGACGCTGCAGTGTTTATGAGCGTTTTCTCCATTTTTAGGTAGTTTGAAAATTGAGGTCTCAAATTAGCAAAACACAGATAAATCAGTATTCTGTTCTATTGCTCCCTGCATTTCACTCCCGTCACCATATGGGGTGAATGGTCTGATGTGCTTTCTTTCAGAAGACAGCAAGTGCTTAATTTCCTAAAAATACAAACCCACATACGTGATCAGTGGAACTAAACAATAATGATCTTTCCATCACTGTAAAGGTTGCCCATTTATCTGAATGCATCCATGAGTATCTGCTGGCTAATAGATTTCTGTAAAGTTTGAAGTATTTATTTACTTCTTTGAGTTTCCTCCCATCCCAACACACTGGAAAAAAGTGATTTCTCTAATCCTAACTGAAAAGTGCCTGCAAGGTACGTCTTCTCAGCCAGGAACTTCAAATCAGTTTTAAGTCTGAAATCTGGGTTGCAGGCCACTGTTAGAACAGAAATCATAAAAAATACATTAGCAAAATCTCTAGTGTAAAAACAAATGCTATGTCCCAATCTCTGTGTGTGCTGTTAAGCAGGAAAAGCAAAGGCAATAATTTCTGGTGGTATTTTTCTCTTTTATGATAGCAAAAAATGACATTGTGCTGCCAGTAAAACAGCTGGGTTTTTGTCAGTTTAATATTTAAGACTAATAATTCAAACACTTTCAGATATTAGAAGCAGAAACTACTTTCCTGCGAATTAACATTTATAGCTCACAGAAGAGGCAGCTGCCACAGATTTACTAGATCTTGAGCACATGATGCTGTATGCCATGAAATTGGGAGCAGCAGAAAGCAGCTCTGGATTTAACATGTTTTCTAAAATTGTGATTGTGTAGTTAAATGTCTCACCTAAGTAAATCCTCTTTGTTTTTCAGCTGGTCCAGGAGTTCAATACCCAGGTGGCACTATATCGAGAGCTAGTCATTTCTATTGGGGATGTTTCAGTCACCTGTCCATCTCTCCATGCAGAAATGCACAAAACTCGAACCCGCGGATGTGAGATGGCTTATCAGGCTCATCAAAAACTAGCAGCAATTTCTGGGTAGGAGTCTGTGTTTAATTAAAGCTGTACTCACTCACATGTGTATCTTTGCTAAATACTATGTTAGAGAGCTTTTAGTAAAAGCACTAACTTGGGTTACGTTTTTAGGCATAGAGATGTATGCTCACAGATTCTACAGAGTATTCATATCCTTATCCTGGTCATCTTACCTAGTTGATATCCTGCTGATTTCACTGGATGCATTTATCTAAGATGAACAAAGTTTTTCTCTGTATCATTAGACAACTTAAAAAGCTCAAGAGAGAAGCTTTGCCTATCAAACGTGAAATAGCCATAGCTTTTTGCCCAGTCTTCGATTGCTTATATCTAATCATATAACTGGAGACAACTAGTTGTGCTGTACTAGTTCAATTTAGTCTAGAGAATTAACAAAGTTAGATGAAAAAAATAATTAAGTGAAAGGCAGGGCATTACAAATGCTATTGTGAAAATCTGTGTTTACATTCAACGTCTTTTAAAGTGATTGTGTTGAAATAAGCATTGAAGCCAGCATGCAATGTTTTAATTTATTACATTATTTACATTCCTTTCCATGATGACAGAATGTATCATCACATGCTTGAGAGTATGCCTCAGTACAAGATAAACCGGAATAAATAGCGATGTCTTAACAAAATGGGAATTCATGCTGCTTCCATGAAGTCTAATTGTTTATAGGTGCTTCCCAGGATGGTGACCAGGGCATTTATATTAACACATGCATCTCCTGATTTGTGTCTCTCTAACTACACTTTATCAGAACTGTTTGCACCTTGTACAACATAAACCTCTATGTATCGTTGGGAAAAAACCTCCACATTTTATTTTTTGTAGCTCTGTGTAATCACTGTTGAAATTCTTTCATCTGTTTAATATGTTTGGGAAATCTGTCATAGATTGATGATATAAAGGTAGAACACACAATTGCAGACCAAACAGAAGAAAATACTTGTTCATTTTAGTAGAACAGTCAGCATTTGCAGATGCGATTTTCTGCAGAGATTGAAGTTTGATTCTAATCTTGAATTTGTTTCTTAAACAGAGTGCATGCTTTTAAATTATTAATGCCTCTGAGAAATTTTTAAAAAAGAACCAACACAGTTCTTTTTAATCAGTGCACTGAAGATGTGCAAGCAAGTAGAGAAATTGATCTTGTGCCTTTTAAGACTTAAAGAGAGGCTAATACAAATTAAAACAGTTTCTCCAAATAGCAGAACCTAACTTGAGTAGTCTTTATTTTTTTAATTTATTTTTTTAAATTTGTTGTAATAAAGAAAATCATCAATACATGCTCGTTCAAAAGTATGGAGTTTTTTTAAAGTAATCATTTCACAGTTGGGAATCTGTCATACAGAGATGTCCTGAAAGTTCTGCAGTTGCTGCAAGACTGACATTTAGCTAATCTAAGACTGTTTCAAATAACTCTGATAATAATGTGATATCCGTAACAACTGCTAGGTGTTAGAAAACCTCTTGTTTGGTTTGACAGACACTATGAAAGACATGCCTCACATCCCTACCTTCCTACAGTTGAGGAAAGCCCTGTGAGACAACGTACCTTCTTCAGTGTGTCTGTAAGGAAAGATATGAAAGTGTAGCAAGGATTCAGTGTAGAAGAGAAGTAGAAAGAGAAGAGTAAAAAATAGCCTCAGCAGTTCAGTCTTTAATTCACCTGGAAGAGTGGTGTAGCACATATAGCACAGGATCTGGAGTGGGAACCTAATTTGGTAGGAAGAAAAAAGTATGAGAAATTAAAATACTTAGGGACAGGAAGATATTAAATCATCCTCATTATTCAATAGTCAGGAGGGTAGTGTATTGCTCAGAAAGAGCTGGTAGTCAGCAGATAGGACAAAGGCTTGTGCAGTTCACTTTTATGAAATGCACTGCACTGTGCTAAATTATTTGGTATATATTGGAACATAACTGGTTCTTTCTTCCAAAGCTTGTTAGAGAAAACTTCTTGCTTTCCCACCCAGAGAGGAAAATAGTGGTTAACTAATTATGTTACTAGGCTAGCATTCTATTAGTTAAGATCATCAGTAATGTTCAGTTAGTCTCTTAAGTGATCAGAGCTGTTTCAGGACACTTTCTTTCAAGAAGTTGGTATCACTGTCTAAGACATTATTAAGTTCATTAATGTTGTTTGTGCTGATGCCTTTCCCGAAGAAATTAGCAGTCAGCTAATATTTTCTGTTTGAATGCATTAGGATCTGAGACTTTTAAAACACGCTTCTGATTCAGACAGCTAGAAGAGACACTTACTTCTCTTCCTAACACACCTGTCATACAAAACTAAACAAGGCAGCAAAGGAAAAGTGTAAAGACTTGCAAGGAATGGAACAAGAACAAATCCACTAGTGCTGAAAAAGGCAGCTGTGGGAGAAAATTTGCTAATTGTGGGAAGGGAAAAAAATACTGAAGTGGAGATAATGTGTTAAAAACTGAACAGGATTGAAGTCTTTAGGAGGAAAAGGCTTTGATCACAGGCATATCTGTTCTGTAATATTAGGTGGACATCAGAGTAGGACAGTGGGGTAGTATCAACAAAAGTGTTGCAGAGAGTAGCTGTAAAAAAATGTACATTGATGGGCTGACAGATTCAGGGACTCTGTCCTGAAGGGATTTTGTCAGGGTATCAGGTCCAAGGGAAGTGGAAGAAATGAAAGCCACACTTGTATTTCAAAAACTGAAGGAAAGAGAAACGAAGATCATGACAAAAATGAGGAAGTAGCAAGGAAATGTGAGACCTTGTTTAAAGTGTATTAGTCTATCTGACAGCTGCCGGTAGCAGAGATTTTGTAAATAAATCATATAGAAAGCAGAATGATGATTTCCCTAGTATACTTGCCACTACACAGCAATCACTAGTTTAGGGGGTTCCTGAGCCAAAGCTGAATCTAAGAATTTGTGTCTGTCACAGAAGATTTTAGAATTTGTCTTAATTCTGTAAATTTGCCTTGTATTCAGAAAATGCTGAGGATGAATAATGACATCCTTACACTGTGGTGTGTTTAAAAAGATTACAAATCACTTGAAAAAAATTACTGACAAACTTCAGATTCAGTCTCTGATTTAATAGAGCATCATAGCTATTATGTCCTTTTGTTAACTTGCCCCTTTCTGTGTTTATATTTTAGAAATAGTTGATATTATATCAAACAGTAGATGCATGTCTGAGTTTACCAACACTGTCACATTTTTTAGGGAAAAAAGTTTATAATAAAAGTAATTTAAATTCACATATACTAGATCTAGCTATTTTAGGAGTGCAAGTCAAAATAAATGCAGTGTTAGCGTTCTCGGGACTTCAGGTCAATTCCTGCTCACCACTAAAAATTCTTAGTGATTTTTGATGATTTCTCTTCTGAAAAAAATGAGTAAGATTTGGTCCTTTGATTACATTTTCTGTTGTGTTAATATTAGACATTAAATATCTCACATTAGTTACATTGTGTACCCTTGCAGCGTCAGATATTGTAGTAAAATGGAGATGGTGAAGCAGCAAGAAAATGAGTCAGCATGATTATTTATCCAAAGGAAAAAATAAAAAGTACTTTTAACAATGGGAAAACGGTAGGGAAAGTACAAATTTCTGTTTTGGAAGGGGGTCTGCTTCACAGGACTAGAAACACTGGTGATATTTTTGAAGGCATCAAATAGAAAACCATCATAATAGGTGAAGTACACTAAGACTGAGATATAAGTAGAAGAATAACTCAGTACTGCATTTTAAAATACATGTCTGCACAACTGTGTGAACACTTTTGTGAATGTCCTGTTCATATGCTCAAGCACTTCATGTGCTTACATAATGCAAGTACTACTCTGTGCGCTTGGCACACTGTAGCCAGAACTGGCGGTGTCTCTCTGACAGTCTGATGTGTCTGTTGACAGTAGCCTTTTTTTTTTGGCATGAAATGAAACTCTGTGAGAAGCTTGAGGCTGCATGGGTGTCCTCTGTTGTTCAGACTGGTATTGCAAAATCCTGAATCTGAGAAATAAAACCCTACATCAGTACAGGCTGGGAACCAACCACGAGCAAAGCAGCTTTGTAGGAAAGGACCCGAGGGATTCTAGTGAACAGCAGGTTGAACATGAGCCAGTGCTGTGCCCTTATGGCAGAGATGGCCAACAGCCTTGATTGCTACTTTAGAAAGTACTGCCAGCAGTCTGAGGGAGTCAAACCCTCTCTTCTACGCAGCACTTTTGAGGCCATATCTGGAGAAGTGTACAGTTCTGGGCTGTCTAGCATAAAAGAGAAAGGGACATACTGGACAGGGTTTAGTCAGTGGCAATGAAGATGATTAAGAGCATGCAACATCTGACAGACAAGACCTGGCTGACTGATGGGGAATTGTGTATTTTGGAGAAGTGAAGACCTGGAAGGAAGTCTTGAAAATATGCTTTAAAAATACCTGATGGGATAGCATAACTTTTCTCGGTCGTATGAAGGCATAGGACAGCAGACACAAGTTTAAATACAGAAAATTTTATTTAAACTCTGTTTTACTGTGCGATTGGCAGAATAATTAACAGGTGACCCAAACACTTGTGGAGTCTCCATCCTTACAGATACACAGAAATCATCCAGGGATAGTCCTTCATAACATGCTGTAGCTGATGCTACCTTGAGCAAGAGTGTCGTAACTAGATGTCCATTCTAGCCAGTAACAAAAATCACTATGGATCTTCTCATTAAGAAATTGTGAAGATAATATTGCATTATTTGATGTCCATTGCATCACTTACATTAACAACTGTTTAACAGAAGTAACTTCCCCAAGTTCAAGAAATTACAAGGAAGTGAAAATCACATCTTGATTTCACTCATGTCTTTAATTTGGTGCACAAAAATGTTACCGTAGTGTTGGTTTAGGTAGGTACTTTGGGTAATTTATACTTTTATTTTCTTTTGCGATCTACAGTAGATTTCTGTTTGGGATTTTTTTTACCAAAATATTGCAGATATTTTAAAATATGGCCTTATAAAACCTCAAGTGAGGTCAAAAATGTTGAGATTCTCTGCCTCTGAAAATTGCTTGAAATATGAAACTTGCCTTTGGTACTCACAGGTACATACTAAAATCACCTCAGTAAGTTGTTCCAATTCAGCAGGACAGGTGCCACAATTCTTACAATTATTTAATGGTACCCTACTGCACAAGTTGTCTTGATGACTTTACTGACACTGTCCAAAACGAGTAAAGTCAGGGAGATTTTTGTCTCCCCAGACAAGAGCTTCCAGTATCTGGAGAAAGTCCATTACTGAGCATTCTTTGTCTCGTTTTCCCTCAAGCTTTACATTCTCTCAAGCTTCCATAACCATTTACTGTAACTTTCTTAAATTTGTTACATTTTCTTGTCATTTTAAGAGTACCCACTTTAAACGAAGTGTCTTTAGTGATTTCTCAGTTACAAAGTGACTGCAGACTTGCTACTGTGTCTGAGAGGCTGCACCTGATCCCATGTCTTAAATCCCATCTTTGACCATTGGGAGTTGATCTACAAGCGAATGTTTTGTTAAATGAACTCGGATACAGATATTTTGTTAAATACTCTTTACGGATAAACTCTGTACGTGATAGTGCCCTGAGTATACTGTAGCTTACTTAGGAGGGTAAGATGCACATTCATTGCTCTATCCCTAGATTCCCTTGCTATGACTTCTCTAGCTGTACAAGCCATGTGCATCTGAAATGATGGAAAGGAAGACTGAAGAGCTAAGGCCATTTTCTGTGGAATGGAGTTCAGATGAGTTCTGTTGTGAAGAAGAAAATCTTTGTTCAATTTAAGTTGCAAGTTGAAAAATAATTTAAGTCAGATATCTCAAGTTCTAATAGGTAAATTCAGAAAGCAAATAATTGAGGAGAAAACAAGATTGCTTACTAAAGCTAGAGTTCTCAAAACAGCTAAGCTCTACAGACTCAATTTTCTTTTGTGCCTTTGTCTTTGGAACTGTATTATAATAGGCATTTGGGACTTGAAGGCACAAGGCATTAATATCTCCCTTTATAGATCTGTCTTTCTTAACTGAAGGCCGGATTTAGTAAAGGGCAAACATTCCTAAAAGTGAATTTGGCAATTATTCCTCTGTGTCCAAAACAACAATTCTTAAAAGCTTTAAACTTTTATAAAACTGCAGTGACACTAAGCTTTTGCAGTAAAACTAATTGGAAGCAGGAGTGAGCCTAATACACACTGACAATTTCTCCTCACAAAACACTGTGACACCTGCCACTTTATTTTAAAACCAAAACTGAAGATGAGTCAACTTAATCATAGTGCGCTTGCAACTCTCTCCCAGAAAAATACGCTAACTGCAGTCAGCAAAAAGTGAAAGCTAAAAGTAGGGTGGACATCATCTTTGCCAGTCATATGTCAGTCATTGTGGAACATCTCACACTCGTCTGGCATAGTCACACAACAGCTTCCAGTGCAGCACTAGAAGGACTGCACATGCTGGGTAGGCAGACAGGTAAGCCTGCTACTTTTGTGAACAGTCCTCTAAAAGAAGAGAACTATGTTCCAGCCCAGCAGCCAGGTACTCTACCCCATGCTCTAGGATCTCCACAAATATAGCAGGCATATAGCAATGTAGCTTTTCCTTTCTGACATCACATTTGAAGTTTTGTGTGAAGAAGCAGTGGGGGAGAAGAGGTCACATTACCATTGTGTGTTGGTTAAGGGTTAAAGGCAGAACCCTCCAGAACAGATTGCTAGATTCCCCTCCCACCAATACAAGAAGGGAATATAAATGAATTTGAAAACTAGAATAAATTGTAAAAGTTATTCAAAATTAAATAAATTTAAAAGAAAAATAACAACAACAGAAGAACCTTCACAATAAAGAAAAAGGAAATTTAGGGATATGGTGTAAGGGAAGAACTATATGTACAAAAGGCAATTGGATGTAGTTCTGGCCTCCACTCGGTCGGGGGCACTCGCCACCAGGCAGAAGCAACAGGCACTCATACCTGGCTGCTTCCATGTCTGCGCTGCATCGGAAAAGAAGAAAGGGACATAAAATGGCACGGGCCAGTCACGCCTTTTGGTTGGGTGTGCCCGATGCTCTGTGATTAGGGCTGTGCCAGTGTTCTGCTCTGCCAGCGCTCACCTGGCAATCATGCATCCAAATATCTGCAGCCCTCTTCCCCCTTTCAAAAGTACAGGTGCACTTAGAATGGATTTAAGGCAAAAATGCAAGTGCCAAATCCTCTCCTGATCTACCACAAACAGTTGATAAAAGCTTAACTAACACCAGCACCACAGAGTAAAAGATATCTCACAAGAAAAGGCAGGTGGGCTGTTCCTGCTGTAGAGGAGAAGGGCATGGTTTGGGAGAAACATGAGCTTTTTTCTGGGTCCTTAAACCTAACCCATCACACATTGGCTGACCTGTGTTGTACGCAAGGGAGCAAAATAGTGTAGAGGTCTGCCCCTGTGCTTGAGTTTCAAACTGTGCCAATGTGGGTAAACACTGAAGACTATTAAGTAGTGTCCTTGACGGTGGGGAGAGTTTGTGTTCTAGTCCTTGCTCCCATGATTTTTTATTCTGTGTTTCTAGCAGATAAAACAAATATGCATGGCAGCAGAGATTGATAACTCACATAAATGTAGACCATTCTCCACCATTCTGCATCTTCAGCCTGGTGAACAGTAAAGTCATCTAAGGCTGGAGTGGGCTGCAGGTTTGGAGTGGTTTGGTTTCCATTTTGATGTGCCTTCTGCGTTGAGAAGTCTATTCTAGGTCCCAAACTCCAGCCTGGAAAAAATATGAGTTGTTACTGTTAAGTCCTTTGTAGGTATTCTCTTCTCATCCTCATCAGTGCATGAGCAGCTTCCCACTACAGTTACATTCCTGGGTTGCTTTTTTATTTGCTCTAAATCTCAATGATGAGTAATGGTGCATTCCACTCTTAGGTAAGCCTATGTGTAGCAATAGTTGAAATAACCACTCGGTTTGGCACTTCTAGCTTGGGGTACACAAGAGTTTTATGTCAAAAACTGAAGGAAAACAGTGTATGTAGCCAAAGACATTTGAGGAATTACTTACTTTGTCAGGTCCCTCTAGAAATGCTACAGCATCAGAGATTACCTTGTCCAGACAGGTCAGTGTTTCTGCAAGCATTCTCTAGATTCTTGCCTTTCTTTTGCTGCTTTGGTCCTTCAGAATATGAGTTGTCACTTCTGGACATAAGAAGCTTTTCAGACTTCTATGAAAGTAATTTTCTCAGGGGATGGTCAGGCAGAGCACCCAGTTGTTAGGTATATCTGCACAAGCAGGAACCATGGTGGTTTTGAAAACCTGCAAAATGTGTGTGTTGACTCTGTTTTGAAGGCAGATTTACCTTTGCTTCACTCAATACTGAGTCACTCATAGTGTCTTCTCATCGTCCCTTTTCTTCCCTGTTTCTGTTTCATGGCTTTTTTCCCACATAGCCCACATCCAACTAATAAATATAAAATTTGCTGCTGTCAGCAAATACAGACTGTTACCAGTATGTTCTTATTTACATATATAAAAAGTGAGAACGTGAAATAATAAGGCTGCACATTGGAAAAACACTTCAACACAGGCTCTTATAATTCCTTTTATACTGTGTTTTTGCTTCTGATTTTTTAACTATTTTTGTAAGTTTTGGACTTACATTTTCCTCTCAGCAGAAATATTTTTACTAATTCTCAGAAGTTCACAACATTCTGAAACACTTTTCCCTAATCTGAAGAAGTAGTTTTGCTTTTATAACTCATTAAAATCATGCAGCACAGTAGCTAAGGTTTACTGTGCAGTACCACTCAATTAAGCGTATGGCCTTCTCACAACCCATGTTCTGCTAGAGTTTCTAGAAAAGACCTCATATTTACCATGGACTTTGGTGTGTGGAGGTTTACTCTAGTAATATAGCAAGGAGCAAACAATAAAGGATAAATGCTTTCAATAGCATCATCCCTAACTGGCTAGATCAGTCTCCAGCCAAGGGAAGTATCAGATCCTTTACCTGTACACCCTGAAAATTCCGACAGAATACAAATATATGACAAGTTGTGTAAAATATGTTCTGATTTTTCTAAATGCTTTATGGTTCTGTTTCACAGCAAATATTTTAAACCACTATCTGGGCATTAATATCTCATATAAACAAAAGTGTTTAACCTTGCTTAATCGAGAATCCTTCCAGTGCTATCAATTAAATGTCTAAATTCACGTTTTAAAATTAAACATACACTGAAGTGCTGGCTGTTAACAAATCATGTTTCATTTTTGCTGAATGCATTTGTTGGTTTACATTTTGTTTTTCTGTGTGGTTTTTAAGGGTAATATACTCAAGTTAGTGAAAAATTGCTCACTGTAGTTCTTTCTTTTCTCTCTTATGTTCAGTTTTTTACTTTGCTGTTCTTCTCTTTTGATATGAATACTTTCTTCATGAACATTTCCTGCCAGCAGATTTGGCATAAGAATTCAGATACTGACATGTTGTATTAAAGCAGGTGCTCAAAATTGTTGAAGAAACTGCCTAGCCATTATAGGAGAAAAGCAAGTTTGCATTTGTTGGAATGAGCAAAGAAAAGCTGACACTACGTCTCTATCATGCAAGACACGTCATGGCAAACGTACTGCAGATAACCTCATCAGCATGGCAAATGGTTAAGTGGCAATATTTTGAAAGTGCTTTGTTTATACAGCAGCTTCTAATTATTTTCATAAGTTCTGGAGCTGTTATTGTAGTGGAGTAGAACGATCCACCCATGTATCACAACCCCTGCCAAAATATCCCAACAAAACAAAGATTGATAGTTGGGGATAGTATGAAAATCACAACCAATTGCAACAAATGGGCTGAGCAATGTAGGGCTATGTGCTTGTGAAGCAGTTATTCAGGCAGGCTGAAGATCACTAGGGCTCCAACGTCATGGACATTTTGAAGTCTGGGCATTTTATTTAGCTGCAGTGTGAGTTCTTCTACAGCCCTGCTATTCATTTCACATCATTCCGTACACATAAATGAGTAGATATATGTGCAGCTGCTGGTACAGGATACTGGATGCCCAAGGAGGACCTTGTGAAGCATCATTGCTTTCCACCCGGAAAAAAAGTAACACCAGTTTGTAAAGGCCAGTAGAGACTAGAGCATGATTCAAAAATCTGAACTGAAAAAAAATGCAGAGTTCTAAAGTACTGCTTCCTGAACATATTGTATCAACAGATGGTTTTAGAAATTTCTTTCTCCCTATATGAATTTAAACATTTCAGGAAGCTATTCTATTTCTTTTTTTTTCTTTTTTACACATTTTCTCACAGTCTCTCAGCTGTGATTTTTGACTTAACTATTCATACAGATTTAATCTGTGAAATATCTTGTGACACTGTATGAGATACTTATATTAATACTGTTACACTATACCAGAATTTCATTTTTAACTTGCAGTACTTCTATATGGAGTTACCTGGATATTTGTTTTTAAGATGAAAATAATACTTAAAGATCTAAGCATAACCTATTCAGAGCTCTTCTTCTTCCAAATACTATCTTATTTGGAATCACATAGTTATGACATGCTTGGTCCAAACTGTTCTCCTTCCCACTTAGAATTGATACTGTCACATTGTTTGACTACATGAAAACCCAAAAAAAGGATTACAAGAATGTATGTATCTTTCTCGAACTGTTAATCAATATAGTTCTTATCCCAGTGAAGCTTGAAGAACCTTTTCCTTTCAGTAGTTCTCATACTAAAGCGTTATATCCTGTTCCTGAAGAAATGCAAATACATTGTCCATAGTGCTTCCCATTTTACTGACTTTTCACATCTTCTCTGTTTTTCTTATTTTGAAATATGGCGATCTATATTTGAAACAGCAGGCATCCAGATTATAGAAGTGCCTTATGGAATGCTGGAATGCCCTCTGGAAAAAAATTCTATTGAAATTTATATTTTATGTAGGTACTAGAGATGGAAAAAAAAATGGAAAAGTGTCATAAATCAAAGCAGTCACCTGGTTTTTTGTCCTATGGATGGTCAACAGCAGATGGCATTAGTGCCTGCAGCAGAGTTTCTCTGAAATCCCGTATGTTAGTAGTTTGTTGTGACCTAGATCCCACAGCACCAAGCACATGGAGCATTTAATTCATTTTCAAACCTTTCTGAGGAGTATGATCCTATTCCTTAACACAGATGAAAACAAATTTCTTGGATCATCCCACGCAAGAAGCTTGTTTTGATAGTTTTTAAAAATTCTTCTTCCAGCTACTAAGTGAAGGAACTACACAGGAGCATGGCTGTGAATTCTTATCATTAAAGTTTTGCACACTTTTGAGAGATAGATTTGCTAAGTCATTTAATACTTAATACTTAATGATTAAGGGACATTAGAAATAAGTAACTTAACTAGAATCAAAGGTGAAATGCATAGACAAGCATGAGTTTCCAGTGTCTGCAGTCAAGTTAAAGGATGCAGTATTCTGTGATTGAGCCTCCTGGCTAGACAGACCTCACTTGTGTTTTACCAGATAAATTAATTTAAAAGCATCTTTCAGATACTGACAAGGCAAGGTGCCAAATAGGGATTTTAATGGAAAACTTAAAAACTGTTGGATATACAGCTAGTCTGACAGTCCCCTTCTTGGTTAACACAAATATTTTCTGGAGGGTGTGTGTGGTGGTTGGGGTTTATCTCACTTAGTGTTGTATAGTTAGGGGCATTGAAGCTGTCAGGAATTTTGTCTAGGTGGGGCTAGAGCTAAGCAAGGCTGATGTGAGAGCTCAGCCAAAATTTTCTTTCATCTAACTAGACACGACTTCTTTGTGACAGGGAGCCAGATAATGTGCAGAGGAAGTCCCTGTTCAGCTCATTTTTGGCTAATTTGGAATTCTTACAGATTGCCCTAAGTAGAGGCAAGAGACAGCCCTATATTTATTTTTTAAAAACTTAACAGCATAGTTAAAGACAGCTCCAAATTTCACTGGGAATCCTGAGTACTCCGATGTAGCTTTGCCCAACAGGCAGATTCCCACCCAGCTGCTTCCTCACTCCTCAACAGGACATGGGGAGAAAACAGGAAAAACAGAAATAAGCAAGCTGGCAAAAACAGAGACATTGGTTACCAGCCATTGTTGCAGGCAATGCAGGCTTGACTCAGAAAACATTAATCTAATTGATTTCTAATTAAAATGAAAATAATTAGCAATTTGGAGAATGAATAGCAAAAAGACAGATATTAGAACCTTTTCTGCTCCCTTTTCTGTGCTCGGTTTTACTCCAGACTTCTTTGCCTACCTGCACCTGCTTGAGGGCATTGCAGGAAGGTCAGTCTACAACAGGTCTGCCTTGCCTCTCTTTTGGCCTCGCAGTTTCCTTCTGTTCTGGTGTGGGCTCCTCCACAGGCTGCAGTCCTGTCAGGAAAATCTGCTCTAGTATTGACTCGCCACAGGTGGCAGTTCCTTCAGGAATATCCATCTGTTCTGGTGTATTTTGCTCTACAGGCTGCAGGGAAGATCTTCTCTACCATGGAGAACTTCCTCCTCCTTTCTCTGACCCTGATGTTCCCTTTCTTGTTTCTCACCCTTTTTGTTCCCTTTTCTTCTTGATAATATCACAGTATCACAGTATCACAGTATTATCAAGGTTGGAAGAGACCTCATAGATCATCAAGTCCAACCTGTCACCACAGAGCTCAAGGCTAGACCATGGCACCAAGTGCCACGTCCAATCCTGCCTTGAACAGCTCCAGAGTTGGCGACTCCACCACCTCCCTGGGCAGGCCATTCCAGTGGCCAATGACTCTCTCAGTGAAAAACTTTCTCCTCACCTCAAGCCTAAATTTCCCCTGCCACAGCTTGAGGCTGTGTCCTCTTGTTCTGGTGCTGGCTGCCTGAGAGAAGAGAGCAACCTCCTCCTGGCCACAACCACCCCTCAGGTAGTTGTAGACAGCAATAAGGTCTCTCCTGAGCCTCCTCTTCTCAAGGCTAAACAATCCCAGCTCCCTCAGCCTCTCCTCATAGGGCTTGTGCTCAAGGCCC
>VXBP01006984.1:9792-21822 GCA_013400115.1 Rhinopomastus cyanomelas | reverse complement strand
GCACTCTAGGATGGATCCCATCTGGTCCCATGGACTTGTGGGTGTCCAAGTGGCTCAGCAGGTCCTGGACTAGTTCCTTGCGGATCTCCAAGGCTGCACACTGCTCCCCAACCCCATCCCCCAGTTCGAGAGGCCATTTGCCCCGAACTCCTCCCTCCTCACTATTAAAAATTGAGGCGAAGTAGGTATTCAGGACCTCAGCCTTTTCCTCATCGTTAGTTATAGTGTTCCCCTCCTGGTCCTGTAAGGAGTGGAGGCTCTTTTTGCCCATCTTTTTAGCATTGATAAATTTATAAAATTGCTTTTTATTATCTTTCACAGAGGTGGCCAGCTTAAGTTCTAACTGGGCCTTTGCCTCTCTAATTTTTCTCCTACATAATTTAGTTACACCCTTGAACATGTCCAGAGAAGCCCTTCCCTCCTTCCAAAGGCAATACATCCTCTTTTTTTCCCCTTTTTTTCCCCTAATATATAAATTTGTTCTCCTGATAACATAAAGTCAGGAGTGTGAAAGAATCACAGTACTAATTAATTAGTAATTAATCCACTTTAAGGGTAAGATTAAAGTTTCTAAAGTCATTGTCTCATGTAGTGAGTTTCCAAAACAATTTTAGAACTTAAAGAGGACTTCAGTAACACAAGTGACACTGTATGTTCTCCACTGGGGAAAGAGGGAAGCCAGATTAAAAAAAACAACCAATAACATAGTCAAAATTACTCTAATTTGCAGACCATATATGGCTCCTGGTTTATCAGACAACTTTCTTGGACATCAGTGATATTTTCTTGAATGGTTAAGAGGAACATATTTTCTCCTGTTGTAGATGTAGCTAAATTGTTCCAGTGTGGGAACATCTACACTGACATCAACTTGGGAGTTAGAAATGCCTCTACAGTGTGAGTCACTGCATTGTGTTTTTATTCTACCTGTGTTATCGCATATACTCACGAGACTGACTCCATCAGCCTTGTCCATGCCATTGAAGATTTATGGTGGTCTAAAGAAAACAAAATATGAACATGTATTCTGTTCCTGACAGCACTGTAACTGCTTTGAAACATTTAATAAAAAGAGCACTGCAATCATTTATGGGTCTACTATAAAGAACTGACCCTGTTTTAATTCTGTGTGGACTGTGATGTTATGTGTCAGTTGTATTAGAGCACATTAGTAAAGAACAAGAAAACAGCACGTGGTACTGCAACTAACAGCAATTTGTGTGAAACACACACATTGACAAAAAATAATCACTGTAGCAGATGGGAGCAATAGAGTAACAATATGTTTTCTCAAGGGCTTTTTAAGAAAAAAACATTGATGGGTGACTTTTCTACTTATATTCAAAATGGATCAGCAATTATTTTGTTACCTTTTAACATGAATAGTTATGTGATAAAGAAATAAATAATGAGTTTAACAGACAAAAGCCCAGGCAAGTTTGGTAGGCTGTTGCTCATCAGCCGTAATTAGAGGGACCAGTTGCCCCAGTATCTAAGGGGATTAAGTGTATCTCCTCTGAAGTATTTATCACATTTTTTGTTCTAGTAGAACTGTAATGTCTAAGATAAGTCTTGTTCCCAAGTTATGACTCCTATATATTCGTAAACTGCAGTGTTTAGTATGTTTTAGTGATAGTACATTAAAACACAATCTACAGGGTGATATTTGTGGACAGTCGTTTTCCACTGCATATAAAGTCAATTTTTATTCTTTTTCATGGTAAGTACGTAAAGCAGAATCTGATTAACTCATTTTCACTTCTGATTTGCCAGAGGTTTGGTAGTTTTTTTAGCTTTTGTTGACAAGTGGTATTCATTATATGTCTAGATAATTCATTCAGTTCATTATATTTATAGGACTATTGATACTGTTAGTAAAAATTATACTTTTCCTTACAGTTAAGCCTCAAATTTGTCAAACCGATGCCTATACAGGAAAGTGTATAAAACCCTTCACATAACTTAGGTACTCTTTTGAGCTGAAAAAAAAAATCAGTATTGTTGATAGTAAAGGTAAAATGCTGCTCAGTTGTAAGTGTGTGACCCAAATTTTTGAGTTACATTCAGGATTAGACCATAGTATTTGTTCGGTTTTAGTAAGTTTCACTGATTTCAGTGGAACTATGAATATTGGATGCACTGGAATTCAGGAAAGCTTGTAGGTGTTTTTCACTTGTAACAAACGTTTTGGGAAAAAAATTAACTGGAATTCTTGCTTTTTACTTTTTCTTGTTAAAGAGAGGTATTTTAATCATGCTTATTCTTGTGTTTCAGGACAATAGAGCTTTCACCTTTCTTACACGTACAGGGTACTATATCTTTGGTGTAAGAGCTCCCTCTTTAGGTTTCATTTGAAATATCAGCTTAGGAAAAAGTAAAGGGCATTCCACCTCGTGGCAGTGCTTCATAAACGTACTCGGTTGAACAGCATGACCAGATTTTTAAAAAACAGGATTTTTTTAAAAAACCCTAGATTTTACCAATTATTAAAGTAAAAGCATAATGTTGCAGGTACATGTAAGTTCTATTTCAAAAATTTGTGCTTTTAATTGCAGCTGGATAAGCTCCTTCACTTAAGCTACTGCTATATAAAGAAATAGCTAAGCATTTTCTTTTTGTAAGTCCTTTTATTACTTGTAGATGTAAGAGGTCTTAAACGGCAGAGGAAAGGTTCACATGAGTTTCTTATCAGCTGAAAAATCAACTGGCTTTCTTTAGAGGTTTTTAACAAAAAATAAAATTAAAACCTGTCTAAGGGATCCCATTCTTTTAGTTCTATTTGAAAACCAGAGCCTACTGTTTTTTACTGAAGAGCAAGCAGGAGTGAAGCCTGATAGCTTTTAAGCAGAACGTCAGCTTAAATAAACCTATAAACTTTACACTAGATATGAAATACTTGCCTAAGCACAGGAACATCTATCTCACTGTTGCCCCTTCCTCATGTATGGCAACATAGGCCGCTTCACTGACAAGTCAAGAGCTGCAGAATTCTGTAAATTCTATATTTATTGTTTCCTATATGCACAATTCATTGCATTCATCTTGGGAGAGGTAGCAGTGGTTGCATCAGATGAAGTCTTTGCAAGAAGTCATAACACGTGTCCAATTCCTTTGAAGATTATCACTTCCACTTTATTTTACTTATGTGGATGGGGAGAAGTAAGAAAATTTCTGCTTCACAATGCATGTGGGAAGTGAGCACAGTTCGTATTCACAGCCTTGTGACAGCTGTTCTTGAAAGACAGCAATGAGGAACTGGTCTTTGGCTCATGGGCAGGTGCTCAGTACTGTGCTAGCTTTCATTTGCCCAGCTGCACTGGCAGCTCCATTGATTTAGCAGTTTTTTGACGGTCTGCTATGTAAGATTTCTTTTGAATATCTAAGTGGTCTTTATAAAGAAACCAGCTGGACTAACAGAAACTGAGGTAGTTGACTTTGGAGGTCATTAATAGAAGTTTGAATGAACTCTGTGCATTTGGTACACAGCTATTTAATCATAAACTTACCATAATCATCATTCTGAAAACTGCATCTGTACTAGTGTCTTCAGTGTTGCTTGCAAAATGATGCTAAGCATATAGAAATGGAAAATCACTGAGAGAAGTTAAATTGCTGACACTTTAACGGGTAATTTTAAGCCCTTCAGGGATTACAAAAGAGATCTCTGTGTACATTGGCATCAAATCAGGTGGTTTCAGAGACTGAAATGAAGCCTACGTACATGGATTGGAGAACATGGTTTGGTTGCAAGCTAATGGAATTCTTGTGGTCATTAGTCCAATTAAACACTAATTAAAAGGTTTGATCCAATCAGTGAGAGTAGTGGCCTGGAAATAATTGACATTGTATAAACTTTGAATAATTAAAAATTTTTTTTTGGATGTCATTGCTGTTACTGCAATCTGATTATGTTGATGTTGCTTATTCATGAAAAAACAGGAATAGGTCAGAGCATGCATATATTGTAGATGTTTCTAGTTCTCATTCTCATGCTATTAATAAATATAATTTACAATAAAAATACATTAAATTTCTAACAGCAAAAAAGTCAATTAAAATACCTATTAACTGTGCTTTCTGCTTAATCTTCCCGCTCATTTGAGACTGGAAAAACAATGATAATTTTAAATTAGCTTATGAGAAAATAGTCCTGTATATAATGGATGCTTTCTTAGTCTGCACTATTAAAAACTTTTCAGTAAGACCAAAAGAGTTTTAAAGAAAAGTTTTCACCATTTTTGCCTCTTAGAAATTAAATAACTGGTTGAGGAAAATATTGTTTTCAGGTCTTTTTTTTGCCACTGACGACAATAAAGGAATATATACCTTCAATACGGTAAATAAAGCTCCTGTAGAGGTCATGACTTCTAAAAATAAGGGTTGCTAACAATTGAAACATACAGAGAAGATAAGACAGAATCCAGCTTTATCTGCTACAAGGAAGTTTTCTGACGTTGGAAGTTTCTGTAGATCTTTTGGTGATACAGTTGTGATTAAAGGATCCTAGCTTTCAGAAAGAGATTCAGCTTTACTTGCATAAGGCAGTGGAGTAGATCTGTATCTCCCTATTAGAAAGAGTGCAAAGAGGTCATTGTTACCATCTGTGGTGGCTTTATTTTTTGTATGTTCCACTTTGCACAGGAGTGTTTGTGGGGCAACACCCTGCAGGTGAAACAGGCAAATCAGTGACTCATTTATTGATTACTAGTTGTGCAACAGTTCATCTTCAGGACAGAGGAAACAATATTCAGAAGTTTGGATGACACTCAAGCAGAAACTGAATGTGACTGTGTGTGTTGGTGGGGTTCTGGGACTTTAGGTATTATGCAAAATAAGCAATACTTTTGAGGAGCTGCATTTTGGACCTGGGTACTAAATATGAAAAGTAGATGGAATTCTACACTCCCAAATCTTTTTGTAATACTTATTAGTAAGGATAGCTCCTTTTTTACTATGTGCACTCACACAGAAAGTGAGCTGCAGCAGTAAGGCGTGTGGATGATAACAGAAAAAAAAACATAAAAAGTTTCACCTCCATTTCTGCAGTGATTCTTTAGCACTGAATTTTAGAATAGTGTTCAAGGAATACTTAAGAGTGTGTGACACTAGGGGGTATAAAAAAAACCCCTGCGTGTAAGCTAAAAGTTAGGACAAATCAGGAAACAGGAAGCCTCCAAGAAGCCATGTGTTATCTCTTGGTTCTTAGATCTAGCTATTAGAGTAATATACCCAAGACCTAAAGTTCAGAAAGTTAAAACACTGTTCCAGAGAAAGAAAACATGGTTTGCTATACTGCTACTGTTTTAGCTGTTTTAAGACTAGAGCTTTACACAGTTTTAGAGTTGTTTGTAGATACTAGCAGTAGTTTAGTTGAAAGGTTTTTTTAATCACATAATCTTAGCTTAATAGTTTATGAACTATATTATGATGTGGTTGCTTACAGTAGTAGGGAAGTGGATTTGATGACCTCATGTCCATGCAGTCCGTTTCCTAACTAATTTATTCTCTTTTACTGCAGCCCAGAAGATGGTGAAATTCATCCTGAAATCTGTAGACTATACATCCAATTGCAGTGTTGCTTAGAAATGTATACAACAGAAATGCTTAAGTCCATATGTCTGCTAGGATCACTGCAGTTCCATCGAAAAGGTATTGTATTGTACAGATATACAGTTGCTCATTTTAAAAAACCTGAACAGCCTTTTTGGCGTTTGCATGGGTGTTCACAGTTCTCCTGCACTGGAGATGTTTAGGACCTGCCTGGATGTGTTCCTGTGTGCCTTGGTCTGGTGATCCTGCTGTGTCAGGGGGATTGGACTAGATGATCTTTCAAGGACCCTTCCAATCCCTAATGATTCTATATTCTATGACACTATGAAAGACAAAGCACCAATCTGTGCTCAAACTACACCACTAAAACTTTATCAAAAAACCCCCCCATATTTCTGTTCTATTGTCATTCTTATAGAAGTATATCACAGGAGGTATGTGGCGTTGTCTTGGAGGTTTGAAGTCTAAATAAATTCTTTAAAATGTGGTCCAAAAAGTTTTAGCTGTTCACTGCCAGATCAGTGGGCAAACTGTCATAGTCATTTAATTAGAGGTATTTCTTGGATGTGATATTTGAGGACAGGTATTTGGAGGAGCACTATGGCATGGCTTTAGTATTAAACTGATCCTTTATTATCCCTGTTATTAATCCAGCAATGCCAGCTTATAGCAAAAGGCACATAAAAATTGTTTAAAAGCTGCCTGGCTTTGTAAAAACAGATAGTAGATTCAGAGCTGAAATCTACCTCATAGACATTTTGCACATAAAGTTGATGTCCTCGCTCCAGTGAAAACACTTCTCTATTTCATGTATGATTAGCCAGCTACTGAAAGGAAGATGTAGAAATGCGTATAATTTACTGAATAGGTTACTTAGTAACCTTGTTACTCAGTGATGGCACTCACTCACTCACTCACTGATTGAGACTGTATCTGTGCTGCATGTAAGTACTTTTTCCCTGGATAATCTGCCAGCGGAATATACCGCTTCATGACAAGAAAAAGTTCTATGATGGACTGTAATGAAGATATTGTAATGAACCTCATGTATTTCCTGTAGTTTTGAACAGTCTTGCACCGTATTTTTCACATCTAGCTATAGGAAAGAGCAAAAACCAGTGATATTTTTGTAAATGAAGAGTAAGAATTAGATGTTTATAACTGCTCACTTGAGCTCTTCAGTGATGTTCTCAAATTTAAAAGAACTATGTAAAACCAGTAAGAGACAGCATTAGAAGAGCCATTGTGTAAGAAGATGCCAGTAACTGCTGAAATTAACCATAATTTTTAAATACTAGTTTTACTGCATTTCATAGTATTGACTGCAATTGCCAAACTACCTTTTGTAATTGCAGAAGGAAAGTAGCTTGAGGTGACCTGAGTAACCCTGTTGTATCTTGTCTTTCCCTATTGCCTCTGGATGGAATCCACATTAAAGAACTGAAATTAAACATCAAACTATTAGCTGTCAATTGGGTAAGACTAGATAAACTGTTTGGAAAGATGAACTACAAGATTATACTGTAGGCTAATCTTAGCTTCAATATGATATACGGTGGTTCTCCCTTCACTGTAAAGGAAGTCAGGGCAGTTATTCTGCCATTGCTAAACAGATAGTTTCATTCTGTATCCATACAGAGATAAACACAATAACTTGGCTCCAAGTTTCTGTGACATTCTTTGAGAAAATATCTAAATAGGCAAAAAATTATATGATCACAAGAATTAAAATAATTTGAGTTTTGGAACTTAGTCAATATAATGTTGCTTGAGATACATGAGATTTCACCAATTGATTTCTTACTAGAGACCCAGCAAAGATTCAAGCAAACTGACATGCAGCCTTTTATCAGCAATCTTCAACTAATAAATAATAATGTGAGTACTGATATCTAGACCAGATATTATCAAAGAGTCTATAGGACAGATAAAGCTAAAGCAGTGGACTGATGCTTTTGTCCCTAGAGAAACTTGGCCAATGCTCTCTAATAGGGAACAGATGCTCTTTAATGAAACACTGCACTACAATTAGAAGGGTTGAAGTAAATGGCAAAATTTCTGTCTGTGGAAGCTGCTTCATGTGATGATCCCTTTCCCAAATTAATACTAAGGTTGTCCAAGTCTTACTATGAGAAAACCCTGAACTATCTCAGAGTTGTGAAGTGCACTTCACACATTTCTGTATGCAGTCACAAATATTTTTGGGTCAAAGTTTTTTATTGGTAACTTTTAAGAATGTTGGTGCATCTTTAGTAAGTAAACACAGCAGACAAAAGAGCTTTGATTCATATATCCACAACAATATTGTGTTCTTTTCACTGTTAGGAAGTGTAAGATACTCTTCTTATCTTTGGCTCATTAGAGCATGTCACTGTGAAAGTGCACATTATCGAAGTTGAAGGTGCATGCATGTTTACATAGAAGCCATTAATTTCTTAGGATCATCTATGGATATAAAAGATGTGTTGGATTACACAATTTCATACATTAGACAATATTTTTTTAAATCCTGTATTACAGATTGCAATCATTCTGTTAGCTAGTTGTGCAGCAATTGAGCAAGGCACTCATTAAAATAATTAAGTAGTATGCCCACAGAACAATGAACATGAGCTGGAAATGTTTTCCTGAGTTCAAAACATACTATAAAAAGAGTTAAAGGTACTTTATCAAAGAAATACAGGGTTTGAGACTGGTAGCCTTTTATGCTTAGTTTGAGCAAAGTAAGTAACTGCTCATGTATATGATTATATTATATGAATAATAATATTATCTGTATTACAAAATGTTAATATATTATTCCTGTTGTCCAGTCTGCTGTATTGTCTGTAAATGTACGTACATAGAGCAATAATTCCTGCAGTCAGTTATTAGTCACAGCTCTAGTCCTAGAATTGCAATATCCATTGGAAAAAATTACTCCAGAATACACTAGATTCCCAGAATATTACATTTTGTCATCAAAAAATGTCTCTAAGTCTTTATTTCTTCTTGTGTCTTTTATTCTAAATTATGTCTTTATACATAAAGTATCTGGCAGAATAAGATGCAAAATAATTTATGGCAACAGATGTAGGCTGGAACATAGGAGGTTCCACATCAATATGAGAAGGATCTTCTTCACAGTGAGGGTGACAGAGCGCTGGAATATGCTGCCCAGGGGAGTTGTGGAGTCCCTTTCTCTAAAGACATTTAAAACCCACCTGTATATGTTCCTGTGCAAGTTGGTCTAGGTGGTCCTACTCTGACAGGGGTTTGGACTAGATGATCTTTTGAGGTCCCTTCCAATCCCTAATGTTCTGTGATTCTGTAATACTTAATTGCCAGGTTAGAAGCCTGATGCAATCTTTCAGCTTTGCTGAATTCTGTTATTCCAAAGATCTTACTAGTTCATCTGCGGTGAACTATAACAAGCTCTGAGGGACTTACAATAGATGCCTTTTTATTATTTAAGTGTTTTTGCAAAGCAGGTAATGATTAAATGTAGATGCTTAGGGTAGTAAAACAGAAACAAACACAGAGATCCCCACAGAAGCAGTAAGGAGCACAATGGGTGAGACATATGAAGAACAGTGGCCACAGATTGTGTGTGTAACATTACTGAACTAATAATTTTCTACTCTGTTATTTATCCTCACTCAAGTTTGACCTTCAACATTGTTTAACTAAATTAATTTCATTTCATTTCAAAGGCATTTATTCTTCTTAAAAAAAAGTGCTGAATTAGAGACAAAGAATACATCAATTTTTTATTAAATTAACACAGCAAAAAGAGTCTTTATCTAGTCAACTGATAAGAGCAAGTGTACATTGACACCTCTGACAAGAGTGTATGCATGATCAAACTCCAGTCAAAGTTAATGAAAGTATTTCTACTGATTAAATTAAAAGTAACATCTAGAGTTCATATTCCTGTTTTAAGAATAAGTAATATTGCCACCAGATTAAAGAGCTTTTGTTTTCTATTGGCTGTGCCATGTAGTAGAAATGTTAAGCCTGAGTAATACCCATTATTCAGAAAAGCCTTTATTATTAGCTGACTTCAAGCATTTTCAAGTGATGTAGCAGATGCTCTGAAACTCAGAAAAGGCTTCATGAATTGTTCACAATACAACAGAATTAGTGGTAAAGAGCTCTTTTATGTTGAAAAGAAATCTGTGCTGTTCATTCTGCTAAATCTGCAAGAGCCTGCGCTGTTCATTCTGCTAAATCTGCAAGAGCCTGCCTCTATGCTAAAAAAAAGAACGTCTCAGTGCCTCTCCAGTTATGAAAAAGAATCCTTACTGTTATTTCAACTGGTATTGTTATTCTTTCCATTGAACCACCTTTCAGGGTTGTTTATAACACAATGTCACCAAAGTCAGATCTGAATTCAATGTAATGCTTCAAAATACTGTGAGAATTAACTAATACCCAGTTTCAGCAGTGGTAAATTAGGTGTTTCCCTGGGGCAACCCTCTTTTAAGAAGAAGCGGTAAGTGAGATATTTGTAACACTAAGTTGTGTTATGCTGCTTTTTATAATGAAAAAATAGTGAATAATGGAGCTTACTAAAATGATCAATTAAACTGTACAATATAAACTAACTTCACATAGTAAGGTAAGCTGCAGTTAAGAAATAGAAAACAATTGAAAATTATACCTGCAGGGTGGTACAGAGTAAAACAGGTAATCAGAGAAGTAATCTTAGGCTGCTGTTCTGTAAAGAACTGACTCTGCATAATAGCTCATTACCACCAGGAGGGACAGTTCAGCAAGGCAAGGAGGTGGAGTTGCTTTTTACATGAGAGAGCAACTGGAATGTATTGAGTTCTGTCCAGGGGCGAATGAATTGAGAGCTGAGAGTTTGTGGGTGTGGATTAAGGGGCAGGCATGCATGGGTGACACTGTTATGGGTGTCTGTTACAGGCCACCAGATCAGAATGATGTTGAATGAAGTTGATGAGGTCTTCTACAGGCACCTGACACTAGCCACACAACTACAGGCCCTGGTTCTCGGAGGATTTTAACTACCCTGATATTTGCTGGAAGACCTACTAAACCAGCCACACCCACAGCCCAGGAGGTTCCTCCAGTGCATTGGTGACAATTTCCTGATGCAAATGGTGGAGGAGCCCACTAGGAGAGGAGTGCTGCTGGATCTTGTCCTCACCAACAAGGAGGGTCTGCTTGAAGCAGTAAAGGTCGCCTTGGTTGCAGTGACCACGAGATGGTGGAGTTCAGGATGTCATGTGTCGGGAACAGAATATCTGTCAGAATCACAACCCTGGACTTCAGGAGGGCAAACTTTAGCCTTTTCAAGCAAATCCTAGGGGAAATCCCATGGGACAGGGTACTGACATGTAAAGAAGCTGGTTAACATTCTTTGTTAACACCACTTCTTTGAAACACAAGAGGAGAGCATCCCAACAGGGAAGAAGTCAAGGAAGGGAGCCAGAAGACCAGTGCGATAAAACACAGAGCTGCTGGGCAAAGTGAAGAGGAAGAAGAAAGTCTATAGGTCATGGAAGGAGGGGATGGCCACTTGGGGGGATTATAAGGCTCTGGTGAGAGAATGTCCAGATGCAGCTACAACAGCCAAGGCCTCCTTGGAATTAAATCTTACAAGAGAGGTCAAGGGCAACAAAAAGGGCTTTTTCAAATACATTGCAGGTAAAACTAACACTAGAGGCAATGTAGGCCCCCTGCTGAATGAGGCGGGTGCCCTGGAGACAGAGCATGCAGAGAAAGCAGAGATACTGAACACCTCCTTTGCCTCTGTCTGTACTTCTGGGGGCTGTCTTGATATCCAGCCCCAGACTGCTGAGGCTCCAGAGGAAGTTAAGAGAGGAGCCTGCCTTGGTTGATGAGGACTGGGTTAGGGATAAGTTGAGTAAACTGGATGTACACAAATCCATGGGCCCAGATGGGATGCACTTGTAAGTGCTAAGGGAGATGGTGGAAGTCATTGCTAAGCCACTCTCCATCATCTTTTCTAAGTCATGAGGATCAGGAGAGGTACCTAGGGACTGCAGGAGAGCCAATGTTACTCCAATCTTCAAAAAGGGAAAGAAGGTAGACCCAGGTAACTATAGACCTGTCAGCCTCACCTCCATCCCAGGAAAGGTAATAGAACAATTTGTCCCGGACACGGTCTCTAGGCACATCAAGGACAAGAGGATCATTAGTGACAGTCAGCATGGCTTCACCAAGGGAAAGTCATGCTTGACCAACCTGATAGCCTTTTATGAGGGCATAACCAGGTGGATGGATGATAGCAGAGCAGTGGATGTGGTCTATCTTGATTTGATTAAGGCATTTGACATAGTCTCCCACAGCAACCTTGCAGCCAAACTGAGGCAGTGAGGTCTAGATGATTGCATAGTGACGTGGATTGTGAACTGGCTCCAGAATAGAAACCAGAGAGCAGTGGTCAATGGGACAGAGTCTAGTTGGGGCCCTGTATCTAGTGAAGTGCCCCAGGGATCAGTGCTAGGACCA
>VXBP01006968.1:0-13605 GCA_013400115.1 Rhinopomastus cyanomelas | reverse complement strand
CTCCTCTCCTTTTCTTTTCTTCCAAAAAGAGGACATGTCATTTTTTTCAGCCTCCTGTACAAGACTAAGTGATAATACAGTCCCATTTCTCTTCTGCATTGCAGTAGTTTTTCTTAAAGTGGGGCTTTCAAGAATAAATGCACTGTGGGAGGTGGTCAGAGACCTGCAGCCAAGGAGCAAGTACTTCCACTAATGCTTTAAAATCTGTGTGACTGGGACATGTACTCTGATGTCTGTTCATGAGAATAACCAATTCCACTTCCCCTGTCTTCCTTCCAAGAGTGCCTCAGTGCTTCCTACTCCCCGAAAAGAACATCAGATTATATTAGTGAATATGACATAAAAAGAAGAGAAAGGTTATTTTTATAGCTTTTCTTGAAGACTTTATTATCTGTAAAGGAGATTCAACACGAATGAGTGTTGTGGGTTTTTTTTAAAGCAATTTATAATTTTGTGTCTTGAATACTTATGTCTGTGACACGTTTTAATAAAAGTCTAATTTCAATAGTTAATTTGACTATTTGATAGAGGAAAAAATGTAGTTCCTTTCAACTGATATTGCTAAACTCAGTATATAGTTACTATACCAGTTTTTAATCTCACAAATAGTTTTTTGTAGTGCTAGCTGGAAGAGCCCTGTATATATATAAATACATGGATATTTTACCTGTTGTTACAGAGGAAGCAAAAACTTACAAAATTATAGTTGGAAAAAAGTTGTAGTAACGTTGCTTTAGTGACTGGTCTTTACAAAATTTCTTTGCTTTGGAGATGATGTAGCTCATAGGATGAAACTGCCTTTGTTTCCAAATTCTACAGTTCTTCATTCTAGCTTCAAATATATGATGGTCCTTTCCATTCAGCTTTCACCATTCTTGGCCCCTGCTACTGCAAATCAATCTATTAAAGAAGAAGGCAGTTTAAGACTGGTATCTGCATAATTGTTGTTGGAGGGATAGCATTCCTGAGAATAAAGAACATGTAATATGCAGACAGGAGATGTTTCTTTTCTGTTTGAGACCGGAATAAACAAAATGACACGTCTTTCAATTCACTGATTCCTGTGGGGCTAAGCTTTTGAGTTACTAAAGAGTTTTGCCCATATGCAAAATGGAGTCTAAGTGATCTCTAATTCAGAATTATTATAGCTCAAGTGTATTTACAAGTCCACCTAATACTTTGCATCTCCTTTACGTTATGTAATGTGTGTTTTTATTTTTTTTGCTTTTCCTGAAACTCTAATATTCCTCTTAATGCTTCTCTGAAAATAAAACGTGTGGGTAACAAGAGTGTGATATTGTACATTTTTGGGACAGTTTCAAATTTGAAAAGCATTTCAAAGTTAATTTCATAATGGAATGGGGAATTCAGACTTTCCTCATTGTTTCTGTGGGAAAAGAACAATCATCACACCTTACTGAAACCAGCTGAAGTGACCATGGAAAGGGAAGATCAAAACTTCAGGATGATACAATATGTTGTAATATTTGGAAAAGTGCACATATTTTATTTAAATCCTTGTGATAATTACACAATACAGAAATATATGAAACACTTCTACAAAATTATCATTAGATTGTCTTACAGATTAGTTTTTGTAAAGTCATATTATTAATAATACATCTATCAAGGGAAAACTAAAATAGAGCTATTTCAACACAGACTTAATCAAGAACCTCTAGATGAGTATTTTCAATATGTTTGTCCCTTTATATGTCCACAGAGGTCTAGCTGTTGCCGACACTGACCACAAAATTTTGGTTCTTAGAATCCAGTTACTGTAGTCTGCAGTGAATGATCTTAAGGTCATCCATTTGGATTTTTCTACTTTTCTTATATTTCAAACTATAGCTAAATGTAATAGACAATAATTACATACTATAGCTTAATTATGTGCAGAACTAAAACTGTTGCATGACAGTCTTTGTAAATGCAAAGAAAATCTATTTGTTGCCAAAATGTGACTTCTCAGACTTCACTGGATTACTTCTCACAGTGTCAATCAAATTCAGAGTCCTCTGTAATCATTATACAGTGTCTCTGAGCTCAACCTACTAATCAGGTTCTACTGGTTATTTGTTCTGGGAAGAATAATCTCCATCCATGGCAGGCATTCCTCTGTCAAAAATGGTCTTTCTCTGCACAGTCTTTTCACTGTCCTTTTCCACCCTCTTCCCTGCCAAGTATCAGTTTGGAGTGTTAGAACCAAAGGAATTCCATAGAAATGTAGAATTTAGGATTTACATTGTCTTATTTCCAGGCCCCTCAGAAAAACCTGATGGTTCTTTTTTTCCAAAACCTCTGTAATTGTTTACAGTTTATGCTTTCTTTCTTTAGGTTTTTTTTTCTGCTCAGATTTTGTCCTGATTGCATGTGTGGCTCACAAAGTGAAGGTAAGACAAAAGCATAAACTTACTTATCTGGTTTAATGTTATTAATTTTAATAGTACAACCTGGGCCCAGTGACAATGAAGCCATGGGTATTCAGAAACAGTTCCATTACAGACAGAGGGAGAATCTGGGTGTGTACTATGATTAGCATATTCTGAAATTTACACCATTGTTTCTGCTGTCTGAATATATGTAACAGTTATATCCCAAAGTCTTGAATCCACTTCACTTTATCAGTACAAGCATTTCAATAGAACTTTTTATTGCTTACAGAAAAAATGCTAACTTTCTTAAAGCAAATTAAAATGTGTAACGGTTCGCTTTTTTTTATAAGAGAAAACATACTGTAACATCGCAATGTTCAGCCCCTGCCTTCTTGCTCCAGGTAAAAAGAGTTATCAACTTTATCAGTGCTTTGTCTGATAAAGGTTAGGCAAGGTTTGCTGAAAGCATTTCCAAGTAGATTATCTGCAATTTTTGTTTTATTTTCTCCTACACATTATTGTTTCAGTAGCTTTCTCCTTCATGCTTTTACAAACAAAAACCCCCAAAACAAAAAGAAAACCCACCAACCTCTAAGAAGACAGACATAGATCTCAATCTCTATGAAAAATAAGACTATGATTAAATATTTTTTCAGGAAAAATATTCAAATTGCATTTAAAGCTTCAAATATACATCGATTTTTATATAGCAAGGGAGTATAATAACAACACTATAGCAAGGAGTTCCTGTTCACCCTCCAAACACAAAGGTAGATGTCTGAATACACCTGCTTGAGAAGACTGCACAAGACTACAAACAAGTGAATATATTTGAGATGCCTCATGTGCTAGTGTTTTTGCTTGTAAACTAAAGGAAATCTGAGTCTTAGAACATAGTGCCAGGCAAATGAGAACCAGATCACAAACAATGATGCCAAGTGCATTGTTATAGGTTGAGTAATGTGAATGACTTACATAAAATATGTCTAACGCTCAGGATTTAGCAGAAGGCCCTTCATTGCATAAAGAACAATTAAAAGCTTGTTAGTCTGAAAATTGTCTATCAGGAATAAGGACCTCACAATTCACAAATACTTAAAGAGGGCAATTTTTCATTTTAAGTTTTAACAACTTTATCTTACCTTTCCACCTAGGTTTTCATTTATCCATGCTCTTCCTCAAAGGGAAATAATTTCTCTTTGTCTTCACGTAGACTTCATTTTCCACAAGATCTTTCCAGCTTAGGATCTTTAATGAAATCCTTTGTCTCTCTGAAGACCTTTCTTATTTTACTATCAATGCTCTCTCATGAGATCCTTTTCTAATTCATCAATATAACAATAACACAGGTGATCCTAACACTGACATGCAAAAAAACCCCAAAAAATAAAAAGAGAAGTATGACTGGTAGCTGTAGGGTCTATATGACTTGTGATAACTTTGATTCTACTCTTCGTGTTAATGCTAGCTGACATCGCAACTAGGTGTTTGCTGTCTGCACTGGATGAAGTTGTTCAGTAGGAAGCACTATTTATAGGACACAGACCCACATTATGAAATAAACCACACATTACCAAAAGCTTTATGGGTTTTAGAAAACTCTGTATGAGGCAGTGAAGAGAGAAGGTATCAAACTGAGAACAAAACTGAAGTCCTGCAAGACAATGTTGTAACATCTCCAGTGTGTTGTCACACAGCCACATTAAGAAACTCTCACTTCTCCTTAAGTTGCCTGAAAGACCATGAAAATTCTCTGGTGGCAGGCGGTAGCAGATATTGAAATCCAACTAAGAACAAATGCACCAGGGATTTCTCCAACGTGCATTTGAACTTGGTGACTGTGATCTAAATTTGTGGAGGCAGGCTACTCCATAAGACATTTATATGCAGTAAACGCCCTTCTGAGAATCAGCTTAAGAGTTGTAAAGATTTTTTAGTTATAATCCTAAAAATGTGAAAAGTCCACTGACTTATGAGCTCATGATGCTCCTAACAACAAAAAAATGGCAGAGGATCATTTACAAGAGTGTAAGTGCATTTGAGACAACTAATACCCAGCTAACTGAAGAATAGACAGTACTTTTTTCTTTTTTAAGAAGGAGCTACTCTAAAATAAGTCTGGCAATCATGTGGTGAAAACATTCCTTGGATTTCATAATCATAGGAGATCTCATCGTCAGAATTAATGTAGAGAGGAATTTGTTGCCGTCATGGATAATAAGCAGAACAGAACAGTCTCTAAGCAGTAGCCGTTTTAACTTTTTACAGCTCAAGTTTTCCAGGTCACATTTTAAATACCTTACAAAGTAGTAACAAATCTAATCTGACTTCTGAATGGTCTTCCTAATGGGGTTTCTCACAAGAGGCACCACAATATTCAAGTGGGAGACAAGAGATAGGATTTGTTGGCAACTTGTGAAGAGATACTTGGTGGATATGGCATGTTTTAAAGAATTTCACAGTATCACAGTATCACAGTATTATCAAGGTTGGAAGAGACCTCATAGATCATCAAGTCCAACCTGTCACCACAGAGCTCAAGGCTAGACCATGGCACCAAGTGCCACGTCCAATCCTGCCTTGAACAGCTCCAGGGAAGGCGACTCCACCACCTCCCTGGGCAGGCCATTCCAGTGGCCAATGACTCTCTCGGTGAAGAACTTTCTCCTCACCTCAAGCCTAAATTTCCCCTGGCGCAGCTTGAGGCTGTGTCCTCTTGTTCTGGTGCTGGCTGCCTGAGAGAAGAGAGCAACCTCCTCCTGGCCACAACCACCCCTCAGGTAGTTGTAGACAGCAATAAGGTCTCCCCTGAGCCTCCTCTTCTCAAGGCTAAACAATCCCAGCTCCCTCAGCCTCTCCTCATAGGGCTTGTGCTCAAGGCCCCTCACCAGCCTCGTTGCCCTTCTCTGGACACGCTCAAGCACCTCAATGTCCTTCCTAAACTGAGGGGCCCAGAACTGGACACAGTACTCAAGGTGCGGCCTAACCAGTGCAGAGTACAGGGGCAGAATGACCTCCCTGCTCCTGCTGGCCACACCATTCCTGATGCAGGCCAGGATGCCATTGGCCCTCTTGGCCACCTGGGCACACTGCTGGCTCATGTTCAGGCGGGTATCAATCAGCACCCCCAGGTCCCTTTCTGTTTGGCTGCTCTCCAGCCACTCCGACCCCAGCCTGTAGCTCTGCATGGGATTGTTGTGGCCAAAGTGCAGCACCCGGCACTTGGACTTATTGAACGCCATCCCGTTGGACTCTGCCCAACTGTCCAGGCGGTCAAGGTCCCGCTGCAGAGCCCTTCTGCCCTCCAACTCAGACACATCTGCCCCCAGCTTTGTATCATCTGCAAACTTGCTGATGACTGACTCAATGCCCTCATCCAGATCATCTATGAAAATGTTAAAGAGGATGGGGCCCAGCACTGATCCCTGAGGGACACCACTAGTGACCGGCCGCCAGCTGGATGTGGCACCATTCACCACCACTCTCTGGGCTCGGCCCTCCAGCCAGTTCCTAACCCAGCACAGAGTGTTGCCGTCCAAGCCGTGGGCTGACAGCTTAGGCAGCAGTTTGCTGTGGGGGACAGTGTCAAAGGCCTTGCTGAAGTCCAGATAGACCACATCCACAGGCCTCCCCACATCCACCAAGCGGGTCACCTGATCATAGAAGGAGATCAGGTTGGAGAGGCAGGATCTGCCCTTCCTGAACCCATGTTGGTTGGACCTGAGCCCTTGGCCATCCCTCAGGTGTGCAGTTACTGCCCCCAAGATAACCTGCTCCATCAGTTTCCCTGGCACTGAGGTCAGGCTGACAGGCCTGTAGTTCCCAGGATCCTCCACCCGACCCTTCTTGTGGATGGGGATCACGTTGGCCAGTTTCCAGTCACCTGGGACCTCTCCGGTGAGCCAGGACTGATGGAAAATGATGGAAAGCGGCTCGGCCAGTTCATCTGCCAGCTCTCTCAGCACTCTAGGATGGATCCCATCTGGTCCCATGGACTTGTGGGTGTCCAAGTGGCTCAGCAAGAATTTGCAAGAACTATTTGTCTCTACTGTTCTTGATACTCTATTGTAGTCTAACTACTGCATTTCAGGTATGAGAGTTCAGCACGTGATATACTTTGGCATAAACTGCTAAACTAGTTCAGGGAGACTGAAGTCCAACTGAAGAAAAAGCCTAAACTTATTCTACTCTTATTGACAGAGTGATGATGACCTTAGAAGCTAGAAGCTAAGTATGTGTAAGATTGCCACTGAGATTTCTCCATTGGTAGCCATCTCCACATTAAATCATCTCACAGGTAAGAATGCTAACTTGACTGAAGACTACTCGAATGAGCAAGTTGTGCTTCTTTTATGTTGCTCTTGCCAGAGTATGTCTTGAGAAGTCCTGCTGAATGCTTCTGTTCCAGTGAATTTTGACAAATGAGGCACTTTTTCCTGCTTCTGCAGGTGGTTTATTCTAACATCTGGTACAGTATGTTCTCTCCAGGTTCTACAGATTTGATATTCTTGATTTATGTTGCTGGGTTACAGGTATAACACAAATGGAAATATTAGTAAGTTGAAAATTAACATATCAGTATTTGGTATTGAAGTACCAAAGCATTTTATTTTCTACAATGAGAGAGTCTTTTGAATCGTTTGAGGAGTCATATGTAGTTTTAAATCTGACAGCTAGAAACTCTCAGTTTAAATTAAAATTCCAAGCAGGGTTTTGTTATGTCAGTTCTGCCAATTCTGTTTTCTTAAATTTACACTCATTTTCTTAAAATTACAGTCCTATAAAAGTTTCTGTTTTACTTGCTAGTTCCAGAGACACATGACATCAAATTGCTCTTTCAATTCAACAGCAAATGCAATAATAGAAAATTATAAGTATGGCAACTTTGTTATTCAATGTGATGAATTTTTCTTGATATTCAATAAATAGCATTTCTGATGTGATCCTTTCAAATATTCGTTTGCAGTGGAGTACTGCAAAGAACCAATGAGAGTCAAAACATAGAGCCAGCTACAGGGATAGCTCTGTATCTTTAATGGAAACTGAAGTTTTCTGAATTTGATACCATTAAAAAGTGAGGCTTGGCTGTACTGTCTTTGAGTTAACAATATTAATATTTTTTTAACAGAGATTTGTTTTGATTCAGGTTGAGTTTTTTTCTGATATTTTTATACAGGCTTACATTACGTTGTGTTCTGACCATTGCATATGTGTCTTTTTGGCATAAAATAGGCCTTTACAATCCTGTTTCTGGAAACACAAATAGGTTCTAGATCAGGCATGAGCATGAGATGTTGCTGTCAAATCAGTGAAAGCACAGAGCCAGAGTGTATGCTGGCCTTGTGTTTGTATGCTCGTTGTGGAAAAACAGAGTATTTGCGTAAAACCTACAAGTAACAAGTTAATCAATATTTCTGGAATGCATCTGAACTACTGGGTGATTTTATAAGGCAATCACACTTTGTGACTCATGGCTGCAGGATCTTTGATCAACATTTAATTCAAATTGGAATTCATTGTATCACTCAATAGCAATCAAAACAGTGTAAAGATTACATACTTGCACACTTCATCTAACCTAAAGGATTCTCAGAGATTTCCAATATTAATTAACTACATAGACATTGTCAAGTGGCAGTGGAAAGCATTGAGGACTAGGTTTTTTAACAGTTATTACCACCCATTGTTCAAAATATTTGCAACTCAACAAATTCCACTGGGTCCCAAAATGCAAAATAAATTCATTTCAAAGCCACTTACTGGTGCTGAGTGGGACTATCCTTTATCAGCAAGCCAAAATACCTCATAACTCAGTGATCAGGGAAGCCCTTCTCACGTTTACAACCAACTTCAAATTTGCTCTTGCAAAGGAAGGGCATAAGTCAAAGTATTACTTATTTTGGAAAGAGTTTTAATGCCTGGAGAACTGAGTATACATCCTGCCTGAGCAACTTCTTTAATTGAAACAATCACAAAATTGTTTTTATTGGAAGAGACCTTTAAGATCATCAAGTCCAACCATTAATCCAGCACTGCCAGGTCACCACTAAATCATGTCCCTACCTCTATGTATTTTAAATAACTCCAGGGATGGTGACTCCACCACTTCTCTGGACAAATTGTTCCAATGTTTGATAACCTTTTCAGTCAAGAAATTCTACTAACATCCAAAAAGAATCTCCCTTGATGGAACTTGAGGCCACTCTCTCTTGTTCTGTCACTTTTTACTTAGGAGAGGAAGGTGAGCCTCACCTGTCTGTTCTTTTCTCAGTTTTAGAGTTCTGTGAAATGGATACTCTGCTTCCATTAAATGCGATGAAGCTCGTTGTATTTTTTGAATTTACCTGGTTTGTGATCCTTTCCATTCTCATTCCCCTGTTTGGGTGGTATTCAAAATCAAAACGTTAACTGGAGACTGAGGACAAATACCTGTTTAGTTTGAGAGGTGTTATGTACTTTTATTTTATTTTATTTTATTTCAATTTCTATCTTATCACAGAATTTCTATCCCTCTCTTTTTATTTGATTTTCACTTGTGTGGCTGGAAAAGTTCCTATGTTTTGTGTTAGTCTTCTGTAAGTAGCTTGTAGGCTTCTGATGTTACTTGCCTTATGCCCACAATTTCTGAATTTTGAGCATACTTTAGCCAGTCTTTTTTCCCATGGTCTTTCCCATAACAGATATGCTTTTTCATAATTTTGTTCACTGGACTACATCTCAACACTGCTTTGTTATGTTTATTGTTCTAAAGAGTTGTAATACTAAATACAAATAATGTTTGCATTGCTGTTTTAAAACCATTTCAGGTCTCTTATATAGTTCATCTTTAAATTTGACTTTGTGAACTAGCTCACAGAGATTTTGAATTTGGAAATATTGTGGCTAGTAGGAGTAGGAATGTGATAATCCCCCAGTGCTCTGCACTGGTGAGGGCAGACCTCAAATATTGTGTTCAGTTCTGGGCCCCACACTGCAAGAATGACATAAAAGAGCTGGAGTGTGTCCAGAGAAGGACAGCTATAAAGGGTCTGGAGCACAAAATCTATGAGGAGAGGCTCAGGGAACTGGTGTTGTTTAGTCTAGAGAAAAGTAGGCTGAGGTGGGAGACTTATTGTTCTCCACATCTACCTGATATGGAGGGAGGATGGAACAAGGAGTGGGGCAAGCCTCTTCTCCCTCATGGCAAGTGATAGAACTAGAGGAAATGGTTGCAAGCTGTATATTTAGATTATATATGTTAGGAGGAATTTTTCCACTGAAAGACTTATCATGTCACCATCCCTGGAGGTATTTAAATGATGTGTGGACCTGGTTCTTAGGGACACGGTTAAGTGGTGACCTAGCAGTACTGAATCAAAGATTGGACTTGATGATTTTCCAGCGAAAGAGATTCTGTGATTCTGTGAATCTGAGGGTATGCACTGCAGATCTCCTTTTGTTTAGACCCATGATCACTTGTTCTGTTTTCATGGCCAGTACTTTGTGATGACCTTTACTATTTGCCCAAACAAGATGTAATAGTGCTTATCTTTTAAGGGTTCATTTGCTTCTCATGTGAGAGCAAAACACTCAGGGCTAACTAGCACTGTGTTACTCATAGACTGGAAAGACAGTGTTTTAGTCTCCCATAATAGATACATCTCCAGTAGTATTTGTCTAAAATACAGTTCCAAGATCTTTGTTTATATCCAAATCTTAAGGATTCTCAGAGATTTCTGACATTTATTGCAATAAATTTATACCATCATTATTCATCGGAAACTGATTTTTTGAGTCAGTTAGATTTTACATTTCCTCTGCTATTCATTCTTGTTCACAGTGTCTGTCAACACTAGCCTTCAGTTTGCCATGTTCAGCCGTATGTTTGTCTGTTCTTCTAAAACCTACAGCTATGCCTCAGTTGTAGCAGCTGTCTGTTACTTCTGCCATCTCTGGTTTCACATCCAGTACTAGCAGGTTCTTTTTGCTCATACAGTAAAGGTCTCAGTTGTTTTTTATAAATTATGCCTAAAAATTTGCTGAGAACAATTATCCTGCACAAATTTATTGTACACAGGCTTGAATTCTAGTTTTAGTTTAGAAAAAATTGGCCTTCGTCCCTTTCTCCAAATACCAGTGAATAGTTAGTGCTCAGCAAGTATAGCACGAAATCATAGAATGATCTAGGAGTATAATATAGTCAGGCCTCTAACCGTAATTTCAGTGGGAATAAAATGAAAGTGTTACTCAATAATTTTACTGAAATATGATGGGAATATTCCTTAAGTGTTCATTAAAATTAAAGCTGGATTGTGAAACAGTCACAGTTGTTCCAAGCAGCAAAACCTTTCCAAAATTATTCTGATCTCTGAAACTAAAATTGTTGGGTTTTACTTTTTTTCCAACCAAATTAAATATAAACACTTTTCTCCATTTACTGTCTTATTATCTGTCCTACAGCAGAATCAAGAAGCTTGGAAATGTCAGCTTGCTGTCAGCAGGCAAGTCCAGGAAGCTCTGCCATAACTGGACTTGCCTTGCTTTGAGGCTGGCAGCCTCCAAGGCTCCTGGTGCTTTCCACATCCTTCCCAAAACAATTTGCAAACTCAGAACTAACTATTTTTATCTTCAGAACTGCAATTTCAAAAAATTAAGATCTACATTTCTTTTTGAAGAAGAACATCCTTGAAAGAGAATTCTAAACCAACCCTGATAAACATGCCCTTCAAAATCATCCCTCTTCTATTGGAAGTCTTAAACTTATGTTATGTGTAGAAGCAGCTCAAACCTTCAAGAGACAACTGCCTGCAGCAGATGAAAATTCAGGTTGCTCAGTTACTGTACCCTAATTCTCACAGTACAATCAGTCTTTAATCTAATAATTTCCAAGGTGAAATATCTGAAATAGACTTTTAAATCCATAGGAAAAGGAATGAATCTGAAAGGGTCAGGAAGAGTCTCAGCATAGGAAAGAGGTAATTACAATTTTATTGCTGGGATGACATGTATGAAAGTATGGCTCGAAGCCATGGTACAGCACTTAAAAGCAATAGTTCTGTGACCTGAATCAACATTACCTATGCAAGAAATTATTAGATAGTTAACAAAGCGTTTGTGAAAGAATGGCACCTGGCAATATCTGCCTGAAAGGCTACGCAGAAGGTTCAATAGATGCAGTTTCTTAAAGAAGATACCAATAATTAAAATATTCACAGTAACAAATACAATTACAACTGTGTAAAATGTTGCAGTGTTGGTTATTCAGATGCTAATTTCTCATTCACTCCTTAGCTGCCAAACAGAAATGTGGTAAAAAGCAACTCACTGTGTATTTTCAATATTTTCTAAAAATCTAGGCAGATATTTTTTTAGAAAATGAGGAAAATCACTTCTGCTTCTACTTGCAATAAAACAATTAACTGATATTTTAACAGATGTGTCTTTTTAACAGATGTGACTTTAGTATATTAAATCACATGTATTTTAACATATGTGTTTTTGGTGACACATAATAAATGTAGCAAATAATAAAAAACCAACTTCTACCTATTACACGGTTTTCCAGAAAGGATCAAGTCATAAGCAGGAATTCTTGGTGGTGTTGAAAATATATCCTGTAAATAACGTTTCTGTGAAAGAACACACAATTTTTCACTTTCTAAATGAAATACCAAATGAGCAATTTTATGTTACATATAATTTTCATAATGATGAAAATTATGCTTTTGTGCAATGCACATAATGTATTTGCTAACATATAGCAGTAAGAGATTTATAAACATAACTGTATTTTTTAAAAATATATTTAAATACGGAATATTAAAATATATCAATTACGCATAATTCTGCTAATGCACAGTTCTGGTAGACACAAACAGAGCAGACACAATATATATCAAGCAACAGATCAGATGAGCAAGATTTATCTATATTTATTTTCAGTTCCTCAAAATCTTCTCATGGACAACGTAATACTGATAGAACCTGCTACTAGTAGCAGACAACAAATTACAATAAGCCATCCTAACAAAAACAATAATGCATATACTTAAACTTGCCTTTGAGACCACGCTGGTGGTTTCAACAACTGCACTGACCACACCAGTACATGGATTGCAGATTTGGCAAGAGGTGTTAGAAAAGAAGGGCTGCAATTTCTCACCAGATGCTCATGAAAATCGGTAGAATGACTCCTCCTCATCAAGATGACTTCTGAGGTTGATGACTGGCAGTGATGTGTATCTCAGACAGAAAGCTGAGGAGATGGTATGAACATAATTCTCTCCACTTCCTGGGGGACAGGGTGTGCTGAAGTCTTCTCTGACTCTGAGGAGAAGCTGATGCTGCTCTCAGCCCTTGAGAATCTATAACTCAGAAATTATCACAGAATCATAGAATCCTTAGGGATTGGAAGGGACCTCAAATGGTCAGCTAGTCCAATCCCCCTGACACGGCAGGATCACCTACACCAAGTTGCACAGGAACACATCCAGGCAGGCTTTAAACATCTCTAGAGAAGGAGACTCCACACCCATCCTGGGCAGCCTGTTCCAGTGCTCTGCAACCCTCACTGTGAAGAAATTCCTTCTCATATTTATGTGGAACCTTCTGTGTTCCAGCTTACAACCATTGCCCATCATCCTGTCACTGGGTGACACTGAGAAGAGCCTGGCTCCATCCTCCTGATACCCAACCTTCAAATATTTATACACATTAATGAGGTCACCCCTCAGTCTCCTTTTCTCCAAGCTAAAGGCACCCAGCTAGCTCAGCCTCTCCTCACAAGGGAGGTACTCCATCATCCCTGTTGCTGGACTCCTTCCAGCATCCCTCTTGAACTGAGGGGCCCAGAAGTGGACACAATAGTCTAGATATGGTCTCACCAGGGCAGAATAGAGGGGGACAAGAACCTCTCTCAATCTGCTAACCCCCCCACTTCTGATGCACCCCAGGATGCTGTTGGCCCTCTTGGTCACAAGAGCACACTGCTGTCTCATGATCATCCTGCTGTCCACCAGGACCCCCAGATCCCTCTCTCCCACACTACTCTCCAACAGGTCAGTCCCCAGCTTATACTGGTACNCAGTCCCCAGCTTATACTGGTACCTGGGGTTGTTCTTGCCCAGATGCAAGATTCTACACTTACCCTTGTTATACCTCATTACATTTCTCTCTGCCCAGCTCTCCAGCCTATCCAGGTCTTGCTAAATAGCAGGACAGTCTGCAGGGGTGTCAGTGACACCACCCATCT
>VXBP01006964.1:0-30149 GCA_013400115.1 Rhinopomastus cyanomelas | reverse complement strand
GGCCACACTATTCCTGATACAAGCCAAGATGCCATGGGCCTTTTGTGCCACCTGTTCAGCCAGTTGTCAATAGTACTCCCAGGTCTCTTTCTGTCAGGCTGCTCTCCAGCCACTCATCCCCCAGTCTGTAGCACTGCAGGTGGTTATTGTGGCCAAAATGTGGGATTCTGCACTTGGCCCTGTTAAACCTCATTCCATTGGCCTCTGTCCATTGACCCAGCCTGTCCAGATCTCTGCAGCATCTTTGTCACCTCCAGCAGGTCAATACTAACCACCAGCCTGGTATTGTCAACAAATTTACTAAGGGTAGATTTGATCCCCTTATCCAGGTCATCAGTAAAGATGTTCAATAGAACTGGCCCCATTACTGACCCCTGGGGGGGATACCCCTGCTTACTGGATGCGAACTGGATGCAGCTCTATTCACAACCACTCTCTGTGCCTGGTCATGCAGTCAGTTTTTAACCTGCAGAGGATGTACCCATTCCAAGCCATGGGCTGCCAGCTTTTCCAGGAGGATGGTATGGGAGATAGAATGGTTTGAGTCGAAAAGGGATGCAGACATCACCTAGTTCCAGCTTGCCTGCCATGGACATGGACACCTCTTGCTAGGCCAGGTTGCCCAGAGCTATATCCAACCTGTCTTGAACACTTCTATAGAAGGGACATTCACAGCCTCCTTGGGCAACCTGTTCTGGTGCCACCCTCATAGTAGGAATTTCTTCCTAAGATTTGATGTTAATCTACCCTCTTTTAGCTTGAAATCATTTACCCTTAGTCCTGTCACTACAGTTAATGTTAAAAGGTCCCTCTAGAGCTTTCCTGTAGCCCCCTTTTTAGGTAGTGGAAGAGAGCAATAACATCCCCCCCATGAACCTTCTCTTCTCTGGGCTGAATGTCCTGAATTCTCAGCCTGTCTTCAAAGGAGAGGTGCTCCAGCCCTATGATCATCTTTGTGGCCCTCCTCTGGACTTGCTCCAACAGTTCCATGTAGCTATTACATTGGGGACTTGAGAACTGGATGCAGTATTTAATGTGGGGCCTCACAAGAGCAGAGTAGAGGGAGAGAATCATCTCCCCTGACCTGTTGGTGACAGGGCTGATAGAGCCCAGGAGACAGTTGGCCTTCTTGGCTGTGCTCACACTGCTGGCTCATGCTGAGTTTCTAATCTACCAATGCCCCCAAGTCCTTCTCCTTGGGTCTGCTCTCAATCCATACCACACCCACCAAATATTTGTGCTTGGGATTACCCCAACCCAGATCTGGGATCCTGCACTTGGACTTGTTGCACTTCATGTTTTTTTCATGAGGCCACTTCTTCAGCCTGTTCTCTCTGGTTGGTCTCACTTCCCTCTAGCATGTGGACTCCAACAGAGCACTTGACGTCATCAGCAAACTTGCTGAAGGTGCTTTCAGTGCCAATGTCCATGTCACCAACAAAGATGTTAAACAGTACCAGCCCCAAAATACGATCCTGAGGAACACCACTCATAACTGTTCTCCACTTGGACATCAATTCATAGACTGTCTAGCCAAATCTTTATTCACAGAGTGGTCTATCTGTCAAGTTCCAAGTCTATTTTAGAGACAAGGATGTAATGTGGAACTGTGTCAGTGTCCAGGTAGATAATATCAGTTGTGCTACCGTTAACCACCAGTGCTGTAACCCTGTTGTAGAAGGCGACTAGATTTGTCAGGCATGATCTGCCTTTAATGAAGTTATGCTGGCTGTTACCAACCTCCTCCTTTTTTTCCCATGCACTTCAGGATAGTTTTCAGGAGAAGGATGTGCTCTGTGACCTTGCCAGGCACAGAGGTGAGACCACCTGGCCTGTAGTTCCCTGGGTCATTTTTTTCTTCCTTTTTATACATGGTGGTTATGTTTCCTCTTTTCCAGTGAGTGAGAACTTCACTAGACTGCTATTTCCCCAATATGATGGATCATGTCTTAGCAACTTCATCCACCAGTTCTCTCACGACCTGTGGATATGTCATGGCAGGTTCCATGGACTTGCATACCCTCAGATTCCTTAGATGGTCTTGAACCTGATCTGCCTGTACAATGCTCCTTCTTTCTACCAGCCCCAGCCTTTGCCTACTGTGACTTGAGGACTTGCCAGTGAAGACTGAGATTAAAAAATTCACTGAGCACCTCAGTCCTCTGTATCCCAGCTTACCAGGTCACTTTTTTCCTTTTGGAGGTGTCCTAAATTTTTTTTGCGTCTTCCTCCTCTCATCAAAACACTTATAGAAGCTTTTCTTGTTGCCCTTGATGTCCCTGGCCAGATTAAATTCTGTCTGGACTCTGGCTTCCTTAACCTGATCGCTGGCTGTATGGGCAATTTCTGTATATTCCTCCCAGGCCACCTGTCCTAATTTGTACCCTCTGTAGGCTTCCTTCCCATGTCTAAGTTTGACCAGGAGTTTCTTGCTTATCCATGCAGGCCTTCTGTTTCTTTTGCCCATCTTTCCTCATCTCCCCTGCCTGTCCTTCCTAAAGAGCTGATACCCCTTCATTATACTCCTACAGTCATTGGAGCCATCCCACCTTGCTTCCCTGATGCCATTGAGGTCACAACCCTGCAGACACGCTCACAACTCTTCCTGTTGACTGCTCAAATGCATAGAGGCATTACAGCTGGGCTCCTGATGAAGCATCTGAAATTCTGTTGAGACATTTCTCCTGCTGTTCCTTGTTGGTTCCTATTACTGCAGAAGGCCTTTGCACATCTCCACAGGTTTCAGCTACGGAGGTTCAAAATCTGTGTTTACTCCTGAGAGCTTTTAATAACTTGGTGGGTTTGGGATTGGAGAGGATAAAGCAGAAGACTGTAAGATACAGTCAGCTCGTTTCAGTCAGCAGTTTGGTAAGTGTCACTGAGTTATTATACTGGTTAGTAACGTCTGTGTGTGTTTCTGTTTGTATAGGCCAGAAGCAAACGCCTAAGCTAGGAGAGCATCAAGGATTCACTAACAGAGGATCAGAGGTGAAACGAGACAAAACTGAATGGAGACCATCTTACAGGGAATTTGGTTCCAATGGGAGAAGGCGGCAAACGGAATTCAAACCAGAGAGGTATGTGTCATAGAGGGAGAAGTAAGGTGCCTCATGGGGGATCTGCACAGGGTGGGAAGTGAAAGACTTATCCTTCTTAAAAAAGGTCCAGTAGCCACACAGATGTGGCTTTAAGGCATGCTTACATTAGTGTGTAGGTTTGTTGCCTATGATTTTATACCTGTATAAATATACATAAATACAAATAAAGAGCTGTAATTTCAGCTTCCTTGCAGATGGATTTGGAACAGTTTTGTTAAAAGTTAGAAATAGGAGGAGAAGCGTAACCCTTACTATCCAATGTAAATATTAATCTGTGATCTGTAATTAATCTGCAAAACCAAGCTTTGCAGAAGATGTGGTGCAGATTCCAAGCAGAGTGAATTTGTGTTCAAACTGTGGGTCAGCCTTTCTCATGCTGCTTACTGCTTGGACAGTGAATGCCGTGAATCAGTGTAAGGTGTAGAAAATTTCATCTAAACCTTTAGTGCTTGAGCAACTGGCTGTTCCTACTTTACATCACAGTAGTTGGCATTTAACAAGTCCTCTGAAATGTTTAGCAGTTGCATATAATTCTGTTAGTGGAGCTGTTGTCCAGTAAAGATCACTGAAAATTTGACACTTTAGTAATGTCTTATTTAACTTCTCTGATGCTTTCAGTGTAATCAATAAGCTGCTGAACTTTCTAGTAATTCCCTCTGAGTTCAACTGAGTTCAACTGAGTCCATTTTTAATAAAAAAACTTACACAGTTGTGCTGTGTGAAGATGCACTGTATGTGTACAGTAGCTCTCATATACTGATGTTGCTCAGAGCTGCCCAAGTACAACCATACAAACTCCTCCTTGCTAACTGTTTTTAGGAATGAATATATGACTAGAAATCTCCGTTTTAGATTAGCTGAAAATTCAGACCGTGGAAGGTCAATACGAGGTCGTGGCCGAGGAAGAGGTGGTAGAATAAACAGAGGTTTTGATGACTCTGACTGGAAAGGGAAACGGGAATTTCAAAGACAAAGTGTGAAAGATAAAATGTAAGTATTCTGTGTGTTGTTTCACACGTGGTGTAGAAGTAAACAGCAGTCAGCACTGCAGTACTGTCAAGTGTTTTGTTCCCTTCTATGTCTAAGTTGGCTGGCGAAAAATCACAGAACATCAGGGATTGGAAGGGACCTCAAAATATCATCTAGTCCAATCCCCCTGCCAGACTAAAAACAGTCAACACTGTTTTTAGTTAGAAGTGCTTATGAAATAAAGCTCTTAAATTCACAGAACTCTGTCTAGGGGAATGAAAGCAGATGACAAAAGGAGTGTAAGTGGAACTCGAAGCTGGAGAACAGCTGAAAATGATACCAGGTACAACATAGACTTGTATCTGCCATTGATGATTGTTTCTGTGGCCGACCTTAGATGGTCATTTCCTGTTCATCCGTTTCCTATCCATTTCAAGCTTGAGAAATGTTTTGCTTTCAATTGATTGTTTTATGAGCTTGTTTTTAAGGCTTTCTGAACTTGTCTCGTTAACACTGGTGAGTTTAATTGTGGCAAAGGCATGCTGATGTTTCTTTTGAGGCTGCCAAAATCTTGTGACTGAAGCCAAGTTGTCTTTTAACTGCAGTAACTTAAGACTCCTCTCAATAGTCAGGTAAGTGGGACTCTGGTATTTAATAACAGTGCTGCAAAATACAGATTAAAGGACTGAAATTCTGTTAATGGTCTTACTCTTCACTCTATTTTCTCAAGTTTTCTGGATCACTTGTAAATTGAAACCTGTGGTATAATTCATTGTGGCTCTGGAGGTAGTATTTATCTGGCTCTACCATCAAAATGCATTTTAAATTGTGCAAAGGGGATCAATAACAAAAACTGATGGCTTATTACTGGTCAGTGAGACAGGGGAAAAAGGTATTTCAGTTTGATTCTGTATTTCTCTAGTTCCTATTCAGATTTGCAAAATCTCACTGGATGTATCAGCTTCTGCCCATGCTTTGAACTGGGTTAATGTAGTTCTGTGTCGGTAGTGCAAAAACCAGCTGACCAAAATAACATAACTAGCTTCTGCAGGATGTCAGGAAAGATTGTGTGAACTTCATAAGCAAGAAATTTAAGATCCATGTTTTTATTCTCTCTTGTTAAGTTTTTTACAGTTCTGCAGCATCAGAACTTACAAAAGAAACGTGAGAGGTCAATGCTTTCTTGTGATACAGGATGTGCATCTGAAAGCAGTGACACTAAATTTGAGTTGTCTAAACAATTCTAAAAGCATGTCTGTGTATCGGTTGTGCTCAAGATGCGTGGAAGCCAAAGTATGTTAAGCTATGTAATTTGCCAGGGGAATGAAAGTAAATATATCACTGCTCTCACTTGGCAATGAACTAATGTCTGTGTTTCAGAAAACATTTTCCTATTTTAATAGTTGAAAAGAAACAAAAACCCAACCCTTAGTGATATTCTGTGATATTCAAGTGCCAGGATTAGTATTCATGATTGATTTTTTTTTTTCCTTCATTTGTGCTTTTCATGTTTTTTTGATTAAAAGTTCATACAAGTCAGATTTTCATAAAATTTCTCATTACGTTAATAGCTCAGCTAGTGACTTGGTAGGTCTGCTTTTTTGCTTATGATAGTATCATTTTTTCTGTAGTTTTTTCCCTTTCCAAGGACTTCTGGAAAAATGCTGTGTATAGGTCTGCAAGGAGTTTTTCCAACATGACTCATGAAGGTGTTTTGGGTTTTTTTGTTTACTGTTTTAGTGGAAAGGAACAGACTGCTCCTAAGGAAGAAACTGGAGACACAGCTGAGCAGTCAAGGGCACCTGAAGGAGAACCTCGGAAAAAGTACAGTCTGACTTAAAATACTTCCTTTCTAAATGCAAAGAAAACAGTTGACTGTTACTGATATACTTGTATTGGGAGGCACACCAGAAGTGTAAACTGTGTTGTTTTGCTAGTTCATGTGTTTAAACATAGAAAAGTCTTGTCTATACTCATGAGTTAGGAAGATGCGTACCTAATTCTAACTCAAGCTTGGTTTTTACATTTGTAGATTCATTTAGTTGCCCATTAGTGCTTGCTTTACTACGATTTGGTGATAATTTAAGGAGGAGCTAAGTGTTGCCTATTTTCTTTTAAAATTGGCTAATTTGTAAAAAAAACCCCAACTTGCTTTTGAAGTTCTGTAATAAAAAGGCACTCAGGGTGTCTGTGCAGTCAAGTGAACACAAAGTACAGATAGATAAAATTCTCCAAGTATTCAGCAACCACTAGTGCCAGGCAGCTGTCATCTGTTCATAAAGGGCCCCTGTAGAACTTGGAAAACTTGCTGGAAATGATTGTGCAGTGAGCCTGAGGAGTCAGAAAATTGAGAGATAAGACTGCCCCTCAGCCTCTGGTTTTCATTCAGAGAGTGTACTTCACCACAAATAAACACAGGCTTAATAGAAAGTAACCAGACAAACTTGTCCAAGTAAGGGATATCCTATCAAATAGCATAAAATGAATAAATCTTATTGAATGAAAAGAGGGTTAGTGCAGTATGTCAGCCTTCTCTTCCATTGCTGTGAAGCCTTTTTTTATCTGATGATGCAGCTGCAGTTAGCGGCCTTGATGCAGTTCTTAATTATAAAGCTGACTGGACTAAAAAACCTAGTTTATGTCTTCAGGTTGTATATCCCTTTAAGAAGTGGAGTTGCTATAGTCTGTATTCTTTTAACCTAGTTTTTAATATATAACTAGAGGTGTGCATACATGGGGAGATAGGGGTCTGAAATGGAGTGACTTGATTTTCAGAAAACTGTGTCTAGGCTAACTTAAATCAGATGGCTAGTGTAAATAAACTGCCAGAATTTCACTGTATTAGCTAAATATGACAACAGTTATCTCTTTCCATCATCTACTGGAACTTGTTTAAGACTTGCATTTGTTTCTACTTTAAGTTGCAATCATCGTAGATGTGTCCTGATGTGTAGAGTGTAAGGCATGAGAAGTACACAGTGGAAAAGGCATCTAACAGAATGTGCCAGTTGTCTGTAGTTATTTTCCCTTTCTCACAGATCGTTAGGTATTCCATCAAACCCTGAGTCTCTGGATATTTTACCCCTTTTCATATTTTTGGCAAAAAATTTATTTAGGAATAGTCCACTGGAATCTAGAAGATTAAAAAATGCATGTGACCTATGAAGACAAAACTGGGCGTTGTGTTTGCTGTTTTCAGTGCAGTAGATACTGTTCTGAAGACTCACAGAGCTGTGTGCAAAATACAAATTGCTTAGGTAATATTGTATGTATCTTTGTCGTCTTGGTCACTCTATTAATGTTACAATAGAAGATGACACAATATGTGAATAGTGACTAGGTCGTTAGGGAAATTGGTTTTGTTGGTTTTTTTAATATTTAAAAGCAAAAACTGGCGGGGTGTGTCTTTTGGGCTTCAGGTTGTATTTTAAGGTCTTATGTGCTTAGATGGACCCTGATCTTCAGAGTTGCTGTCTTCTGGTGAGTAACATACAAAAGCAAAGGATTCTAGCTAGGGTACCTCCTGCTTTTTAGTAAAGCCTCAATATTGAAGGTGTAGGGGTGTGTTGACTCAGGCTCCTCTTTGGACTGTCCTCAGTTTGACTCTTAAATGCAATAGCTCCATTTCTATTCTATGCTTTACTGCAATTGAGGGCTTGTACGGAGGAAGTTGTGGAAAACTTGGATTTGTTTCTTCTCTCATTCTTTTTCCTGTTGTATCTGTTCAACCAAAACAAAGTATTAATGGGAATTGCAAATAATCCATCTGCTTAGAAATACCGTACAGCATTCTGGTGTGGTATGGACTAGATTCAACACAACCGTGTGAAGAGTCCTATGGGCTTGTGTACCTTGCGAGGTCTTGTCTTTTGTACTGTGTCCAGGTGGCTGTTCCTGAGCTTCCGTTTGCAGGAAGTGTTGCAGGATGAAAGTTTAAAACTTCTGTAGTATAAATCAAGTTCCTTCTTCCCTTATCTTCAGATTCCCTTGAGTCTCTCCACAGTATCTATGTTTACAGCATGCTAATAGTTCTGGGATTTTTTTACCACAAGGAATAGTTATAAATACACGCTATTCCAGTAGTATAGGCTTTCTATCCAACTTTTCTCCATCGTGTCACAATGTAACAGGCTCCTGCTGACTGGCAATTCAAAGTAACAGATTTTTCTTTTTATTCAGTAGTATATAATCTAACCAATTTCTGTCACAGGTATTTGCAGAATTAGTATTTATTCTGGGGGTTTTTCTTGTATTTCCTCAAACAGGACTTGTTTTTTGGGTGATCTGTGTTCTTCTGGTGGTTTAATAAGAAGCTTTCAAATTTGCTTTTAATTTTGCTGAGCTTTTTAACTCTCTTGGGATTTGGGGTTTTTTTGCTGTTGGCTGGTTGGTTTTTTAGTACTGATATAAAGCTGTCCATGGGCCATGCCAGATTCACACAATGTTATCTTTATAAAATATGAATAAAAATTTGTGCAGCTGAATAAATACTTTAAATAAGATTATTATTTCAACGATAGGAAAACAATTGGCTGAACAACTTCAGCTGAGTTGAATGCCCTTTTCCATTTGCATGTCTTGTGCATAGTAACATGCCCAAATAAAACAGTTCCTGCAAGAAAAGTACACACGGTAAACAATGATGGCTAGAGGCTCTTTCACTGAAAGCAGCAGGACCTATTACTGAAGGCATCCATTTGGTGTTTTGGTGTGTCCTTGCATTGTGAATTCACTTCACTAAGGTCCAGAGGCTGTACTTAGCTGTCTGGTAATATTTTGTCAGTATGAATGTTGATGTCCCAAGGAGCTTATTAACTTTGTTAATAGTAATTAGCAGTTACTAAAAATGTATAAGGTTAGAAGGTAGAAAGTGATGCGCTCCTGTGCAAGCATGGTAGCAAAAATAATCTGCTGCAATCAAACCTGTGTCCAAAATGTGATACACGGGTTGCTGTTGCCATGCTTGACTAATATGAGGCTTTTTACCTCAGGAGTCACAGCATCCTAAACTGAATTTCTAATAACCTTGTAGTTGAAAATATCCTTTGGAGTAAAAAATCAACCTGTACTTTGCAGCTGAAAAAACTCCAAACATTTTGCATCAGGCAAGTGGTTGGTTTTGATAAAATGTTTATTTTCATAGCAATACTTGTGATTGCTTATTTTTTGAGAGGCCAAGTTGCTGTGAAGTGAATGTCCTTGTATTGTGTGGTCCTAGAAATTTAGATCTGAAAGGAGTCTTGCTGGCCCAAGGCATGACCAGCCATATCTATACAATTTCTCATATCAGTGTAGTTGATTTTAATGTCATAGAATCATCCAGGTTGGGAAAGACCTTCAAGATCATCAAGTCCAACCATCTGCCCTGCAACCCTTAACCACTAAACGATCTCCTGAATCACCATGTCTACCTGTTTCTTGAACACCTCTCCTATGTCCTCTACCAATGGAAGATTTCAGTGTTCCCTCATGGTCTTTCCAATACTTTGAAAATAGAAACTATTGTGTTAGTATGGTTTTTCTTCTTCTGAGTGTCTTGTCAACCTAAGGATATGGAGCATTTTCTTTCTTTTTTAGCTTTAGGTGTGTTTCTGCCTCGTCATCCCATTTAAGGCTTCCCATATAGATCACACATTTTAGAACTAATATCTGTCTTGGAGTTCTCTTCTGGACTGTCTGTTTCATGTAGAAGAATTACTCAACTGACACCTTGTTCCACCTTACCATTGGTCTGTTCCCCACCAGACGTCTGTTCACAAAAAGCTGTTGATGTGTCTCCATATATTAGTGTGCTGTTGCAGAAGAGACAAATAACACTGATTTAAAGTTCACCTTCTCTGGGTTGTGCATGGCTTTGGGGACTGGGATGTCTCCTGCAGAGCTGCTGCCTTGACAGTGGTTCTTCCTGTGTTTGGATGACTGATACTTTTGCCTCAGGGTATGTATTTCTGCTTGTCCTTGCAACTTGGTGGTTGTTTTGGGTGCATGCTTCAGATCACTCACTTTGTCACTTAATCTCATACTACTGGTCAGTCTTTGAACATTGGTCTCTTTGAACACCTGTGCTGTTGTCTTTCACAAGCTTAGTGTCACTGCAAATGCAGTAAATTCTCAAAGTCATCTGGTGATAGGACAAGGGGCAATGGGTGTAAGCTGGAACATAGGAGGTTCCATATAAATATCAGAAGGAGCTTCTTCACAGTGAGGGTGACGGAGCACTGGAAGGGGCTGCCCAGGAGGGTTGTGGAGTCTCCTTCACTGGAGATACTTAAGACCCACCTGGATGTGTGTTCCTGTGCGACTTGGTCTAGGTGATCCTGCTGTGTCAGGGGGATTGGACTAGACGATCTTTCGAGGTCCCTTCCAATCCCTAATGATTCTGTGATTCTATGAAATGTAGTAGGTATTACACTGCACACAGCTGCACAGAACTGCTCTTAAAGCTCCACTCAGATGCTTATTTTTCTCTTGCAAATGGAACGATGAATAGCTACTTATCAAGTAATAGTTGAAATCTCTTTCTTTAGCTCTTGGCAAGGACTGAAAAGCACCATCTTAATGTGATGAAAATGGCGAGGAGGACAAAAGACTTGCTAAAGTTCAGATACGCAATTTATTGATTCTGTCCTGAGGCAGTGGCTTAGGAAGGTGTTTAATTTTCTTTCTTTTTTTTTTTTTTTCATCCTTTGGTTGCTTCCATCTAGTACTGTTTTTCTAAAAACTGTTCTCAAAACCCAAGCTTCAGATAATTGACCAGAAGTTACTTCTTGCTCTTGAGGACACAAACCAAAATGTTTCAAGTTCAAATAATTCTTAAAGCAATTAGACATTATATTTTTCCAGAAGTAGCTGGTGTTTCACCAGTATCCTTTTCATTTAACTTAGTAAGGTAGTCAGTTAACTTTTTCTTAACAGCCCTTCCAGTATAGTTTCAAATCTTCTTAGTCAGTATGAAACTACAATCTACTTGCCAGTCTTTTAATTCTGGTTGATACAACTGTAATTTACAAAGCAACATGGCATAAGGGTATGTCAGAGAGGGTAGGTAGTCTGTTTGTATAGGATTTGATTTTTTTCATTTTCTGTGGGGTGCATTTAGAACTGTGTTCATCCTTGAAGCAAAATTAAGGGGTGTTTTACTTTTCAGTTCTGGGTCTGCCGGTCATGTGCTGGGTGCTTCAGGGGAATATAATTTTGACTGGAAAGAAACAGAATGGTTGTTTGCAAGATCAAGTAGGAAGAGGGAGCAAGCCTATGTCTTTATAGGGTAAACGTAGAGAACACTTGCAACAAATGTGTGAGTTCTGATGAGGGTACTTTTACAACTTCTGAGAAAAATAGGTAGTTCATTTGTGTGTGTGTATTTCCATAATAGATAGATTCCCAATTTGCATTCAATCAGTGTTATATTTAAGTTAGAAAAATCATCAGCATTTGTTAGAAGGTGACTTGGAACTGCTGGTGAGTGAGGAACACTCCCACCAGAAGAGGGATCCAAAGAATAGGTTTTCTGAAAAAAATCCAAGTTAGAGACTCAGTACTGAAGCAATTTACATACTATTGAAATGTATAATACTTTTGCAGCAGAAGGGAGAAATGATTTCTCAAGTGTTGGAACAATCAGTGCAGGTTTTCCTGCGCTGGTGCTTGTTTCTGCAGCAGTAGTTCCTGTGATGAACCAATGCTGCTCCCTGCACGTGATGCTGCTTATTAGCAAAGAGCTTCCTGCAAACGCAGCTAAAGATTATCCATTTATATACCTGTTGTTCCTGAGAAATCGGCCTTGGTCAGCACTGCAAAAGTGGCAGAAGAGTAGTCATGCAGTGATGAGTGGAGAAGAATCTTTAGTTTTGTCTTAATCTGTCTTGTCTTACGAAAACAAAGCCTTGGACTTTGCCTTTGTAGTTAGAAAATATATAAAGCAGACTCCATATGTTTTCAATGAACAACATCATTGAAGCATCATTTGCACTTTGTGACAAATAAAAAGTGGTACTCAGACTAATCTTTTCTTGCCAGGTGATAAGTACTCTTTCCTTCCTTGTGAGCTACTACATCTGACAAAAGAAATCAGAGAAGCGTCTTGTGAATTTAGCAAGAGACATTAACAATTACCTAGGATATTCATGGTGTGATCGTTGTGTCTTTTTGATGACTCAAAGCTGCACGAAATGTAATGACTCTGCAGTACAAGCTAATAAAATCATGTAGTTGGGGTGTTTTAAAACTATGGGGTTTTCCTATGGCTTTATTTGCTAGGAGTAGATTCAGTATTAAAGAGTAAGGTTGAGAATATGGCAGATAAAAAGACAATTTTGCTGGAATCCAGAATGCTCAAACTTGCAGTGAGACTGAATAAATACTGAACTTTCTACAGAAGGCTGAAGACAGCATTTGATCATGAGTGTTAATTTCAAACAGACCATAAGTACATTTTAACTTAAATTAACATTAAACTTGGGTATCGAGTTACAGCGGGGAGTAAGTGAAACTGAGGATAGTATTTAATGAGAAACATTCCAGATGTTTTGTTTAGTATCTGTACTTGAGAGTATCCTTACTTTAGAGACTAGTGTTCTTGTTGATCCTGGCATGTTGCAAGCTAATGGTTTTTACTTTACAACTATAAACCTTTAGAGTTGCTGAAGGGGAGACAATGGAAGAATTAGTTCAAGAAATGACGTTAGATGAGTGGAAAAATCTTCAGCAACAGAGTCGACCAAAGCCTGAATTCAACATCCGGAAGACAGAATCCACTGTTCCTTCCAAAGCAGTGGTGATTCACAAGTCAAAATATAGAGACGATGTAAGCATTGCCTCAGGAATTCTGTAACCTCTGCTTTCATACTCAGGGTTAGGAAGCTGTATCTATTCTTTGTCTACTAGTATAGTCTGAACAGACTAGAAATCAGTACCTAAGCCTTATTACTGTAGTGATGTATGTGCCCCAAAACTTGCTTTAAACTTACTGTCTGTTCATTTTCTTCTCTCAGGTCATCACCCCTATTTCATAAGCAAATCCATAACATATCAAATTGTTCTGTCTTGTGGCTTGTTCTTAGCAAAATAAAACCCAGCTTCTTGCTGTTGTCACCTATGTACATCTCTGTTAATGCTGCTAGAGCAACTTAGTTTAGCAAACACTTATCCTAATTTTGAATCCTGTTGAGCTCACTTGCCAGTATGCACTTGCATTAATATGTTAACTCTGGTTCTGGCATTTGTTTCTCCAGATGCTAAGTGAATTATTTTTTCATCAGTGCTGGATTACAGCTTTTTTTTTTTTGTTCTCCTGGACTATATTTATTTTAATTTTCAGTTCTGCTTCTTAGAAGTAACTCTGGAGAACTTGTTCTGTAGAAATACTGTTCCCCCTCTCCCTTTATCCTAAATTTTAATTCCACAATGTTACAGGGACTGACATTTCATAGCAAACTTCTAGTTTATGACTGGGGAGAGAGGGAAAGCTTCTTGCACAGATTCTCGCTTAGATTTCAGATTTTGAGAGCCACAGGTATATGTGCATATGCTTGTAGTCTAGAAAAGTGGAATTTTGACTGCATGAACACACACATTATCCTTTGTGCAGTTGTAATGCTAACATCAAAATTTGCAGCTTTTTAAAGCTTTAATCACATAGGTCATTGAGTGCTTCCAAGGCAATAGTACAAAGTGGCCTGCATCCTTCTGCATCCTTTTAGCGCAGCTTTTGGTGGTCACATTTGCTGTTATCCCCTGTTTCTTCTCTAAGGTCGATCGTAGTAGGGTTGGGGTAAACATCTTCTACATTCTCTGAAGACAGTGTGCAAGTGTGTGAAGACACCATGCAAGTTCCTGTTCTTTTTGCCCATAAAGTTTCTTAGCTGGCAGTAGCAAGGGACTTTGTCACAAGGAACAAAAGGTACAGGAACTGTGTAAAGGGGACAAGTGTTAGACATCGAACAAAATGAGTGATTCATCACTGTATGGGATGAGTTTACATGTATATTATCGTTAATACAAATCACATTAAAATTATGATGGAAATAGTCCAGCACCCACTAACTACTAGAAATACAGAGTTAAAACAACAGTAGTCTCAAGCTGCAAACAAACAAAATGATAGGTTAGTATCCAAACTCTGTGCTTTACTGTGGTGTTTTCACCATTACTTGAACATAATTGTTGGAATGAGTAATTAAAACCTGATTCTTCAGTCCTTTAGAAAACCATCTGGATGGTATTTATGAAAAGCCTTTTCAGTGTTAGGGAGCTGATACAGATGGTTTTGTTGCCAGTACTCTCTAAGTCAACAAAGAAATATCCCAGGCATTTAGGAAGCTGCAACTGCTTTGCCTCGGTTAAAACCGTGTACAAGTTCAGGCCTATCCTCTATTCTTTTCCAGATGTCATCTTTGTCTGCTCTTTAGTCTGTAATACGAGTCTGTCTGTGAGGGATGGGAGAAGGTTATATGTCAGCGCTGTAGTCTTTAACCAGATCTTCTTTTTAGTTGCAGAAAGAATACTTAGATGACACTCCTGTTATCCGAAGACCAGTGAATGACATAACATCCCAGCTGGATATTAATTTTGGGAATCTTTCTCGCCCTGGCAGTGGATCAAGAGGAGCACGTCGTGGTCGTGGTCATGGCAGACACATTGAGACAGGACCTCAACCAGAAGTAGTGATACTGGTCTTTATGGTTTTTTGTTGTTGCTTGCTTGATGATTTTTTGGTGTTACTGGTAGGTGTCTGTGTGTGTGAAAATGACACCTTTATTTTTCATAAAGTTCTTAGTTTACATCTGTCTGGATGAGTTAAATACATTAAGCTTAGGAACTTACAGAATGATACGAAAGTGAGCCAAAGCATTTGTCTCATCATAATGAAAAAGGCTCTTTACAGTAACAGCATAGTACAATATCAGTGACACAGTGAGATCAAGTTCACTTTTAGCAGGTTTGCAGATAACACTGAGATGAGTGGTGCAGTTGACATGCCTGAGCGACAGGGTGGCATCCAGAGTAACCTGAACAAGCTGGAGAAGTGGGCCTATGCAAACCTTGGGAGGTTCAACAAAGACAAGTGCAAGGTCATGCACCTGGGTCAGCGCAACACTCAGGATAAATAGAGGCAGGTGGATGATATGATGGAGAGCAGACCCTGTGGAGAAGGATTTATGAGGGTGGTGAAACACTGGGACACACTGTGCAGAGGCAGAAGACATACCATCCCTGGAAATCTTCATGGTTAGGTTGGATGAGACTTCAGACAATCTGATGTAGTTGGAGATGTTGTCGGGAGATTGGACTAGATGACCTCCAAGAGTCACAGAATCACAGTACACTAGGGCTACACTAGGGATCACCTAGATCAAGCCACACAGGAACACATCCAGGTGAGTTTTAAATGTCTCCAGAGAAGGAGCCTCCACAACCTCCCTGAGCAGCCTGTTCTAGTACTGTGTCCTTTACAAACCAAAGCATTCTATGATTCTGTGTGCAGGAGCCTTAGAATATAAAAGGATAACAATGCTGCTTCTGAAATGCCACTTCTAGAAACAGCAAGATTGCTTTACTTTCTGTCTTCACTTCAGTGCTGCACACCTGGTGATCTTCTGATCCTCCCCAGGTGGTAGATTGGCATTATAAGTACATTCATACTGAAGAAATTACATTAGTCATAAGTTCTGAGATAAGTGCTAAACATTTCTGTGATAGCGGTGGATACAAATTATTTAACTTGAAAGGAAGAATGAAGCCTTTTCAGGGTAAAATACATACAGCTGTCATATGCTTTTGAAACACATTAATTTTGATAAAGCTTCCTGTCTTACTTTATAGGTGCAGCCTGTTGCTCCAAATCCTGATGATCCAGAGGATTTTCCAGCTTTAGCCTGAAGAACTGTCATGAACAATGGCATCTCAAAGCAACTTTAGTCTGTCTGTGAACAAACCAGTTTTATACTGGTGTGGATAAGGAAAGTCTCTCAATTTCTATCGGAAAAGCTGTTTGGGTGTTTGATGTGAAATGTGTCTGCTGAGTTGTTCTGGAGGTACTAGTGTACTGGGATCCTGTCACAGGTTCCATTGTCTGACTGTATTTGTGAAGTCTGCGCAAAGGCTTACAATGCTTGGCTATGAGAGAAAGCTTCAACTGAAGCTCAGGCATGGGGCGTTCAAAAATGTGTACATAAAAACTTCAAGTTCTCCATGACAACATGGTCTGCAATTGGAACTCTTTCACAGTGTATTTGGTAGCTGCTTTCCCTGTTTCTTAGACTTTGTTTTTCACAGTTACAAATTGCTGTCTTTGGTGTTTGGCAGGTTAAATGCTCCTTGTTTTGGGTTCCAGGTGTTATTTTCAAAAGTCAAGAGCAGCAGATTGAAACTTTCTCTGCTTGGGTGTAGTTTGAATAGAAAACTCCAAAAACTAAACATCAGACCAAATAACACTTTGAAACAGCAAACATCTTTCTAAAAAAAAGGTGATGTTTAAGGCAGCTTAGCCTTAGCTAACGATAGGTCTTGTGTCCTGTGTCAGCCACAAGATACAGTCTGCAACTACGTTGAAGATGTTGAAGTAAAGGAAGAATTTTGAGCTACAGACAGACCAAAAATGTTAAGGAAGCTTTTAATTCCAGCAAGAGCAACACACAAACTGGTTTAATGCCTTACCAAGAAATTTGTGTGACATGGGGATGAGGTGAGGTGTCCTTTCTTTTTAGCTTGACACAGTTACTCACTTTAGCCAGATACCCTTACTTGTTCTCTGTTGAAGGGGACAATCTGCCATTGTTGGGGATCTGAGAGAAACAAAGAAAAGATGCTGTATGTGAGGAGAAAAAGTGAAGATAACAATGGACATTTCCTAAGTAGCTATCAGCATCAAAGGGGTCTTCATATGCCTGGTCAATTTGAACTTTTTTTCAATGTGTTTTGTATCACTTCTGTACAGCCTCCTTTGGAAGCAAATAGTGGCTGAGCCTTGAAGAAAACACTTGTACTTTGGAGTAAGCTCTAAGTGTTCAGAACTTAAGTAGTTCTTACCTCAGTGGTAAGGCTTTATGCAAGGAGAGTTAGAATCATGACAGAAAGACTACTGACTTTTTTTTGTACGTTCCAAACAGGTGGTCTGCAAATTAGTGCTGCGCAGAGGACTTTTCTTACATTATTAAATTATTCGTATGTCAGTTTGCTGTAACATGGTATTTTGGATTCCACAAGTACCTTGTCTTGATGGCATAGAGAGAGTCTGACAAGCCGGACTAGAAATGATGTGCAAAAGCAAGCCAAACGCTGGTGTTAGAGGAACCCATCCCGCTGCATCTCTGTGTAATTGCACTGGATGAAGAAACAGATGACTCACCTTGTAGGAACAAGCTACTACTAGATACCATTGCATCTTAAAATTTAATGGTTGCTGTTAAGAGATGTTTGTGTATTTCTGCCCAAAAGGGCATTTCATGATTGTTGAAACAGAAGCAATTTTATCTATGGGGATCTTAGAATGTTATTGCTTGCATTTCTCTTCCTGCTCTTTTTCTTTCCTCTTATCCTGTTGGACAGGGAAGAATGTGACTGAATTTTTATTTATGTTTTTGTTTGCAAGGGTGTGTATTCATTGGAAACGCTGCTTCACGAGGTTCATTTCTATTTTCTGTTACTAAGGTTTAGCCTTTCTTTTACTAATATGTCTTTCTGCTAAGGAAAGCCATTAATTCAAAGCAAACTCTCCTTTTTCTAATAAAAATGTTAAACCTTGTTACGCTGAGTCTGGTATAATGCAGCTATTGCAATTCTCGCTGTTGCCTGGGATGGCTGAAAGGATGGTTTTTACTTTTCAGTCTGTTTCCCACAGCCGCACAGTTACTATTTACTTCTCTAACTTTAATTTGATTTTCAAAACAGAATGGCTTAAGTCGTTCTTTAGTTAACAGATGTAAAGTGGTGACAGCGATCCAGTTGCTTTTCCTAGCTGTGAAAAGAGAACTTGCTACACCTCAGTACTGTCATGTTTAAGGTACCAAAAACAGCTGCATGTCTATTCATCTGTCTGCTGTGAAGGGTCACTCCTGGTTTAGTGGTACTCTGTCATGTAAAGCAAATGGTAGCAGATGTAACATACACACGCAGCGTGCATCTTAGAAAGAGATTAAATTGTAGGTCTTAGTCTTGTTACTCTTCAATGTACTAGTCTTTCAGGATTACTGTTCTAAGTGGTCTATGGAGAACTACTGCATTTCAGCTTTGAATTTTAGGTCAATGTAAATCAAAGTAAGATGATTGTGAAGAAATGAATTCATCTCCCCACAACTGTCAAAATTTACGTATGAGCCTTGATACTGTGGGGTCTACTTGAATCACATATAGTACTGTGGTGTAGTGTGAACGAGAGTATATCACTATGGAAGTGGCTTTAAAGGACAGAGAGGAGTGTATGAATACTAAAGAATAACTAAAATGGCCTGTTAATAAACCTTCAGTTGATAAGCAGTATTATTAGGCAAATGAGACCATGGGACATGAGCTCTTAGCTCTGGTTCCACTTTTTCATGTGAAAACAAGATTCAGGGTATGTGCAGCCTTTGGGATCCAAACCACAATGTGTAACCCTAGCTGTACCTCTCTCATTAAGACTTTTGTTACACGATATTTAAGATTTTTTTTGTTATTGTTCATTCAGGGCCTCCTCAAGAATCATTCTTCTCGCAGTCTAGCACTCTGACCAATTTTTTTGAGCTATCCCATGGGTGGAGGGTGGCATGCTTAACACTAGATTAACACTAGATTTACTTACTTTAAGATGGTGGATGTCACATGGCATTTCTGATTGAGTGACACAAAGTATACTGGATGCACAATACAAATGTAAGCAACATTATGCAAAATACAGGAACTGCAATGCACAGTTCAATCAGTGCCAGGGCAATGCCCATTACTGGAGAGGATCATCTTGAGTGAGCTCTCATGACAATTGCAGGGCAGCCAAGGCATCAGGGCCAGCCAGCATGGGTTTATGAAAGGGAGATCTTGCTTAACCAACCTGATCTCTTTCTACGACCATGTGAGTTTCCTTTTGGAATGGGGGGCAGGCTGTGGATGTTATCTGCTTGGACTTCAGTAAGGCTTTTGACGCAATCTCTCATAACATTCTTTTGGAGAAACTGGTGAATTGTGGTATAGACCAGCGTACTCTTCACTGGGTTGAAAACTGGCTGGATGGCTGTTCGCAGAGAGTTGTGATTAATGAGATGAAATCTAGCTGGCTGCCGGTCACCAGTGGTGTCTCACAGGGAATAGTTTTGGAGCCAGTCTTGTTTGGAGTCTTTATTGATGACCTGGGCATGGGGATTGAGAGCACCCTCAGTAAGTTTGCAGATGACACCAAAATCTCTGGGAATGTAGATCTGCTCAAGGGTAGGAAGGCTCTACAGAGATTTGGACAAGGCCAACTGTATGAGGTAAAACAAGGCCAAATTNAACTGGTGAATTGTGGTATAGACCAGCGTACTCTTCACTGGGTTGAAAACTGGCTGGATGGCTGTTCGCAGAGAGTTGTGATTAATGAGATGAAATCTAGCTGGCTGCCGGTCACCAGTGGTGTCTCACAGGGAATAGTTTTGGAGCCAGTCTTGTTTGGAGTCTTTATTGATGGCCTGGGCATGGGGATTGAGAGCACCCTCAGTAAGTTTGCAGATGACACCAAAATCTCTGGGAATGTAGATCTGCTCAAGGGTAGGAAGGCTCTACAGAGATTTGGACAAGGCCAACTGTATGAGGTAAAACAAGGCCAAATTCTGGGTCCTGCATTTTGGTCACAACAACCCCAGGCAATGCTACAGGCTTGGGGATCAGTGGCCTGAAAGCTGCCCAGCAGAAAAGGACCTGGAGGTGCTGGTAGACAGCTGGCTTAATACAAGCCAGCAGTGTGCCCAGATGGCCAAGAAGGTCAACAGGCTTGTATCAGGAATAGCGTGGTCAGCAGAAGGGAATTTGTTGTGCCCTTGTGAGCTCCACCCTTGTGAGCCCTCACCTCAAGTGCTGCATTCAGTTCTGGACCCATCATTATAAGAAAGACATTGAGATGCTGGAACACATCCAGAGGACAGCTACCAAGCTCATAAGGGGTTTAGAGAACAAGTTGTATGAGGAGAAACTGAGGAGCTGGGTATTTTTAGTTCGCAGCAGAGGAGGCGGGGTTGGGACGGGGGACGTTGAACCTCTACAACTACCTGAAAGAAGGTTGTAGAGAGGTGGTTTTTGGCCTCTTCTCCTTAGCAACTAATGACAAAACCAGGGGAAATTATCTGAAGCTGAGGCAGGGGAGGTTTGCTTTGGATGTTAGTAAGAAATTCTTTACAGAAAGAGTGGTGAGGCACTGGAAAAGCCTTCCCAGGGAGGTATTCGAGTTGCCATCCCCAGAGGTATTTAAGAAACATGTAGACGTGGTACTTCAGGAGCGGCTACAGTGGCAGGCATGTAGCGGTTATTTTGTCTTAATCAATCAGGTATTTAGGTTTTTTGTCATTATAAGGTATGTTGTTGGACTCAGTGATCTAGGTCCTTTCCAACCATGTTTATTCTGTGATGTTGTGATTACTGGAGCTTTTGAAATCCTGTCATCATGCAGGGTATCCCCACCCAGTAGGAAGGAAGAGAAGAGTTAATGCCAGCTTGAGCCCACTGCTCTCTTCCAAATTCAAACACGGCATATATTCACTCTCCAGTGGCAAAACACTGAAATGGGCTACCCAGAGAGGTGGTGGAGGCCCCATTTCTGGAGATAATCAAGATTTGATTGTATGAGGCTCTAGGCAACCTGCTCTGGTTGCCAGTGCTCCACCCTCTGCAGGGCAGTTGGACTACATGTCCTTTAAGAGTCCTTTCCAACCTGGTGTATTCTGTGATTCTATTCCACAGAGGAAGGAAATGAAATAATTTAGCACCCCATTCCATCTTACCCAGGTTTTTTTACTGGGTAACATCATCCAACAATTCAATTACTGCTATTTTCCACAGTGAGTCCCCTGAAATGCAGAGCCAGAAGTTCTGTGTGTGTAAAATTAGAAAGGTGTACATTTTAAGGCTTTGTGCTTTTACAACTAAAGGTTTATGGACAGTTGAGATTCTTCCATTATTTTTCAGATCACGTATGAATCAGTGTTGTACACACATACAGTGGCTTTGTGCTGAATTGTTTTAGAAATGAAAGAAAAACTCCGATTATTAATTTTAATTTTACACTGGTGACGTTTACAGTTCTTACTATCCAATATTTTGTATAAAATCAAACACATTAAGCAGTATTTTCAAATAAGACACAAATGCATGTGGAACTGCTCAGTATTATAATATGAAGCTTTATCTTAAAAATACCTTCAGCAAAGTAAATTCCCATTATGTCAATCCACATTAAAAAATACTAGAAATATAGTTAAAAAACAACAGGATGAACAGTACTGATCAAACTTTTGATCATCTGTACATAAGTGTATGCAATACAGTCTGCAAACTATTATTACAAAAACTGCAGTGCAACAAACTGCTGAACACCACACTTCTTTTTCCTGTGTTAATGTGTAAGTTTCTGCAAATCTTTCATTCTGTTTTAAATCAGCAGCATTTCTCCTGTTTGTCATACTGGGGCAGAAATGAAGGACAAGGTCTGGGTTAACATCTGAGTTAAGTTACCGGTGTCATAATGAAAGAGATCAATTTGACCAAAGATATTACATATTTCTGGATAAAAGCTGAAGGCAGAATCCATTTGACAGGCATTTGAAAGATGGGAAAGCATTCCTAAGGAAAAACTCCTAACGGATGACAACAGAAGTAACTTCCTTCAGCTGCTGTGGTATGATAGTCATGCAGCTGCCACCATACATTCCATTTTGGCACATAATATTTAAAACATATTTGTACAAGAATCCTTGGTTTGTAAAGATTCTTGTATTGAAGACAGCTTTGGTATGGTTTAATAACAATGCCAGAGAAAGCATTAAAAGTTCACAACAAACTAAGCAAAATCATTAGATGGGACACAGTGAGGTAATGAGTTAATTTTGCATGTAAGATTGTTTGGAGAGTTCAAATATAAGATCCCTTCAACATTACTGTGTTCCTCTCTTAAGATACTGGGTGGGTAGAAGGGGTATCCTGAAACACAATCGTGCCGAACACAGAGTTTTGGTTTAGCTGAAGTTGTTACTCTCTTTGTGCACTTGTTTTATGCAAACTTAGTTCTCATGAACCTGAAGGTGCTAGTGGCTCTGCTGGTTACTTTTCAAAAAGTATGCTAAAAGAGGAAGCTCTGCTGAGAAAAGTGCAGAGCCAAACACAATATTACTAAACTAGTGGAAAGAGCCACTGGTTGGCTTCAAACAAGTTCACAGTATGAAAAATAAGTAGACACACTGGAAGGACGGAATGCCATCCAGAAGGACCTTGCAGGCTCAGGAGGTGGGCATGTGCCAGCTTCATGAAATTCAACAAGTCCAAATGCAAGGTCCTGCACCTGGTTAGGAAAATCTCTAGTACCAATACAGACTGAGGGATGATATGATAGAGAGCAACTCTGTGGAGAAAGATGTAGGGGTGCTGGTGGATGAAAAACTGGACATGAGTCAGCAATGTGCACTCACAGCCCAGAATGCTAACTGAATCCTGGTCTGCATCAAAAGAAATGTGGCCAACAGGTCAAGGGAGGGTATCCTGCTGCTGTACTCTGATCTAGTGAGACCCTGCCAGGAGTACATTGTCCAGCTGTGGAATCCTCAGTACAGGAAAGACATCAACACGTTGCAGCAAGTTCAGAGGAAGGCCACAAAAATTGTGAGAGGGCTGGAACACCAAAGTGTTGAGCCTGGAGGAAAGAAGGGGCCAAGGAGGCCTGATAGTGGCCTTTCAGTACCTAAAGGGGAGCTACAAGAAAAACGAGGAAAGAATCTTTATCAAGGAATGTAGTGACTGAAAGAGGGAAAACTGAGATTAGCACTAGAAATAAAATCTTTACTGAGAATGATGAGACACTGCAATAGGTTGCCCAGATAAATTTGGATGCCTCTTCCCTGAAAGTGTTCCAGGCCAAGTTGGAGCTTTGAGCAACCTTGCATAGTGGGAGGTGTCCCTGCCTATTGTAGAGAGGTTGGAAGCAGATGAAATGCAATGTTCCTTCCAACCCAAGCCATTCTGTGATGATATTCTATGAAGTTAATTGATTATAATAACTTTTTTTCAAGATAAACAAACTATCAACCTTTAAAAATAAAGCACTCTAAAGAGGGCAATAATTAACTCTGCGTACTCAATACCATGGCTTCGTACAAAACTTCATACAAAATAAGAAAGAATAGGCAATTAACACAGCAGAGTACCTACATTATAAGAAAAAAAGTTTTTGTGACTGGTTTTCAGGTCTCAAGTGGTGATTCAAGCCCAGTCCAAAAAGACAACACAGATTTATTTATATACTGACACGTTCCCACCGTTTCTGGCTGTCAGCAGCTACATGACTGCCTTCACAATTCATACACATGCATCATATATACTTGCAAGCCCTCTTTTAACGTAGAGAGTTTAAGTATTTATACCCAAGCCTGAATGTACACAGATCTTGTGGGTTTTCTTCAAGGAAGTGTTAGCACGTTTGGAAAGTGTCTACCAAGCATGGTGATAGTACACTCTATTCTGCAAGGATGGAAGAGATTTGTCTGTTTCAGTTTTGCTGAAAACTGAAGCCAAAGTAATTGTCCTTGAATTGCATCCAATCCCCTGTTAGCGACATCCCCTTCACTCCTGAATAGTGTTTTCAGCTCTGGTTGCTCGGAATTTAACGCAATACTGTTCTAGTCCTTGGGACGGACTGGCTGCTGAAACAAAACACATTTGAAGGAAAAAGTTAAGTATGTTCTCAGTATGTATTTAAAGCAAACATTTCCAGCAAAGTATGTATTTTAAAAAAGAAACAAGACAAAAATCACTGCATTTAAGAACACAGCAATACTGGTTGTAAAGAAAGCTGGGACCGGTCTGATCACAGACAAACGAAGAAAGGGTCTGTTCTACACAGAAAAGCAAATAAGCATTCAAAGTATCATAAATTCATTAAGTGCATTTTCTGTAAAGCTTTCTTTTTCTTTCTCTCCCTCTGAGGTATCAGACTGTAGAAAAAGTAGAAACACAATGGTAAGGAAACAATTTTTTTAAGCTAGGTTTAGATTACATACAGACAAGCTCTGAAAAGGTGCAGGTAGTTTCCAGCGTTTCAACAAGGATGCAGAAGGCTGCTGTATGACTGCAGCAAAGCAAAAGCATATAAGATTTTAAAAACTTATTTATCTTTGTTAGTTTCTGTGACAGAACTTTCTGGTTAAAGGAAATACAGTTTTCATATATTTCCCCCAATACACCTGATGATATTTCATTGCAACTTGACCTGTATTCCCTTAATCAAAATTCCTTCACCACTCAAGATTTAACTTATAATGAACTAACTAGTGTATACATAACCCTCATTCTGTGTTGTACTATGGCACCACAGAAAAGTACTCTTCATTTTGGTCTCACTATGAGCGAGTTGGTTTGGATATGATGTGTGCACCTTGTTAACATGTGCATGAACTTCTCAATAATTGGCAAATTTACAAGGAATATGTCTTGAACTGGAGGAAAAACGGGCATCCACAGAAAAAGACTCTGGAAAATGCTCTAGCAATGCAAATTCTTGCAGTTCAACAACAATGTTACTTCAATCGCAAAACAGGATGTGTTATGTCTGCTACTGGTCTTCCATAGATGGAAGCTGACATCTAGAGATGTCCTGCAAGGGAAATGCTGTGAATTAAATTCCCATTGTAAAGCCAAAATGGAGTGTTTTAGTTGCAAATGCTTGTCTCGTCTCAAAAATCATTCTGGAGAAGTTCAGACACTGTCATAGAATCACAGAATCATTATGGATTGGAAGGGANGGAGAAGAACCTCTCTCCATCTGCTAAGCATCCCCCCTTCTGATCCACCCCAGGATGCTCTTGGCCCTCTTGGCCACAAGAGCACATTGCTGGCTCACTGTCATCCTGCTGTCTACCAGGACGTCCAGATCCTTCTCTCCCTCACTACTCTCCAACAACTCAGTCCCCAGCCTATGCTGGTACCTGGGCTTGTTCTTGCTCAGATGCAAGACTCTACACTTACTCTTGTTATATCTCAGTAGATTTTTCTCTGCCCAGATCTCGCTGAATGGCAGCACAGTCTGCTGGGGTGTCGTCAGCAAACTTGCTGACAGTGCATGCCAATCCCTCATCCAAGTCATCAATGANNGTGAGGCTGACTGGTCTGTAGTTACCTGGGTCTTCCTTCTTTCCCTTTTTAAAGAGTGGGGTAACATTTGCTATTTTCCAGTCCCTAGGCACCTCTCCCGTTCCCCAGGACCTAGCAAAGATGATGGAGCAATGACTTCCACCATCTCCCTCAGCACACGCGGGTGCATCCCATCTGGGCCCATGGATTTGTGCACATCCAGTTTGCTCAACTTATCCCTAACCCAGCCCTCATCAACTGAGGCAGGCTCATCTCTCGCCTCAACCTCTTCTACAGTCTGGAGCTTAATATCAAGACAACCCTTAGCAGTATAGACAGAGGCAAAGAAAGCGTTGAGTATCTCTGCCTTCTCTGCATCCTCTGTCTCCAGGGCACCCACCTCATTCAGCAGGGGGCCTACGTTGTCTCTAGTGTTAGTTTTACCTGTGATGTATTTGAAGAAGCCCTTTTTGTTGCCTTTGACCTCTCTTGCAAGGTTGAATTCCAAGGAGGCCTTGGCCTTTCTAGCTGCATCCCTATATTTTCTTACCAGAATGTAAGAGTCCAGCAGTCCAAATAACAAAATGGAAAAAGAATCACCCAGCTCTATAGATTGTACTGCATTAGGACGGACTGGAAATGTGATTCACTCACAGTAAGAAATGACTAAAATTGGCTAAAACATCAATACGTAAGATTAATCCAAAAAACCTACAAGACGTTTCCACTGAAACATATCAGACAGGCAAACAAGGTACACAGTAATAGAGAAGTTCAGGGAAGGCAACAACATGCTAACACAGACAGGTATTGGTTCTGAAACAAACTCCATCTGTAGTAACTACTCTACCCTGCAATGAGCTAGTTCTGGGATTGTCAGTCTGAGCACTATGCACAGACTTGCTCTGGCCGGGGGACTGCACTGGATGATTTTCCGAGGTCACTTCCAGTCCCTCATGTTTTGTGATTCTGAGATGAAGAAACAAAGAGATGCTAAAAAAAAAGGTCACATTTTGCAAGATCCTACAGGAAAGAAAAGGACACCAACAAGATTAGCAACAAGGTACTTCTTTTTAAGTCCATAAAATGGTACAGTCATACCAAATACCCTTTAGAGATACCAGCACCTGATGACCTCTCTCAGATGAGAAAGCTACTAAGAATTGCAGAACTGTGATGTAACTAACTAGGATGAAATAGTTTATGTAACTCAAGCATAAAATGACTGAAATTTGACCACAAAACTTAGAAGAAAAAAAACAACATACGGAATAAATATTTGGAGGGGGAGTTACAGAAAATCCATTACAAAATGAGGCAGTTTATGAAGCTTGAGATCAGTTTTATCCTTGGTTGTCAGAGTCATATATTTGGCAATACTCAAAAAAAGATTTCTTTGAAAATAGCTGAGATCTATCTACCTCAGGGATAATAGTATCAGAAAGAACGTCTTCACAGTGATGGTGACTGAGCATTGGAACAGGCTGCTCAGGGGGGTTGTGGAGTCTCCTTCTCTGGAGATGTTTAAAACCTGCCTGGATATGTTCCTGTGTGACTTGGTCTAGGTGATCCTGCTGTGTCAGGGGGATTGGACCAGATGGTGTTTCGAGGTCCCTTCCAATCCCTAATGATTCTATGATGTTGTTTCTGCTTAAGGAAGGTGCTCTCATCTCACTAAGCACATAAGTCAGCTTGGAGATGTGTCTCCCAGGATCTGAGAATCTGTTCAACTACAAAACTGACGTGGGCCAAAACTGACGTGGTGCAAAAACTGCAAAACTGAAGAAAAAACACCAGTGGAACAAACAGGAAAACCCTGAGAAATACTTCGTATTTTTACTAAAAGATGCATTTCAGGGAAAAGATACTGTTCTTTAACTTACTATTCATGAATCAAGATGTAATTTGTACAGCCACACCTAAAAATTCTTTGTCAAGATTTTACTTCACTCCTGACACTTTTACACATGGGAAAGGTTTATCTCAGAAGGGAAAAAGAGTTGTGGGGCAGGAATTGGAACAGCTCATTCAGAGGGCTTTAAACTAGATTTGAAGGGGTGTGGGATTGCTGCTGGCTGTGCAACTATGAGGCAGCACTCTATTCATTAATGAGTCTGATGAAGGATTAGAGTGCACTGTCAACAAGTTTGCTGATGATGCAAAGCTGGGAGGAGTGGCCGACACCCCAACAGGCTGTGCTGTTGGGGTCATTCAGCATGACCTGGACAGGCTGGAGAGCTGGGCAGGAAGAAATTTAATTAAATACAACAAGGGCCAGTGCAGAGCCTTGCATCTGGGCAAGAACAACCCCAGGTACCAGTATAGGTTGGGGAGTGACCTGTTGGAGAGCAGTGTAGGAGCAAAGGACCTGGGGGTCCTAGTGGACAGCAGGATGACCATGAGCCAGCAATGAGTCCTTGTGGTCAAGAAGGTCAACAGCATCCTGGGGTGGATCAGAAGGGGGGTGGTTAGCAGATCAAGAGAGGTTCTTCTCCCCCTCTACTCTGTCTCGGTGAGACCACATCTGGAATACTGTGTCCTGTTCTGGGCCACTCAGTTCAAGGACACAGAGCTGCTGGAGACAGTCCAGTGCAGAGCCACAAAGATGATGAAGGGAGTGGAACATCTCCCTGATGACGAAAGGCTGAGGGAGCTGGGTCTCTTTAGCTTGGAAAAAAGGAGACTGAGGGGTAACCTCATTAATGTTTATAAATATGTGAAGGGTGGGTGTCTGAAGGATGGACCCAGCCTCTTCTTAGTGTCATCTAATGACAGGACAAGGGAAAGCTGCAACATAGGAGGTTTCACATAAATATGAGAAGGAACCTCTTCACAGTGAGAGTGATGGAGCACTCGAATGGGCTGCCCATGGAGGTTGTGGAGTCTCCTTCTGTGGAGATGTTTTACTTGGTATGTGCTTATGTGCTACTTGGTCTAGGTGATCCTGCTGTGGTGGGGTGATTGGACTAGACGATCTTTCGAGGTCCCTTCCAATCCCTAATGTTCTGTGACTCTGTTTTCTGATAGAGTGGTGCTGGACTTGATAATCTCCAAGTTCTCTTCCAACCAATGATTCTGCAATTCTGTGAATTTTTCGTAACTTCTGTTATATTCAAGCTACCAGGATGAAAAAGGAGAAGCTCTGTAGAAAGTTCTGAAAGAAAAGCTGTGCAAGAACTTGGAATTGTCTCTGATACTTCTAAGCAAGCTACACAATTAATTTTCATGTTATTTGACAGCTTTCTTCCCAACAAAAAAAAAAGCTCTCCAGCACCTGACAGACTTTCAAAACCGCACAAAGATGAATTCTGACCAACTGTAACCACTGGAAACTGATCGGGAATTGTTTTAAGCTACACTCTTAGGCCTATCTTTAATAAGCACTTTAAAAGCTACTGTAGAGGGGCATGAACATATGCACACACAAAGAAACACAATAATAGTGTGGCTATATGCTCCTGGGAAAAATGGCACCTTCAGTTTTGCATAAATCCATTCAAATTTAAGCTTTTATTAACCTTTCTGGACAGGTTCTGTTCAGATTACCAGCCATACTCACAGTACAAAATCTTACACCAGTACATGCCTTCTATACATGTCACCTCTCCATCACTCCTGCATTTCAATTGTCCATAAAATTCCCTTTAGCTGTGACTTCATGTACGTACTTAATGCTGTGAATAACTTTTCTGTCTCTTACTCCAGGCAGAAGTTTCATAAAGAAATTTTTTTTGTGGCCAAAATCTCTCACCTTCACTATCCTGACTGACATTACAGATTCCAATATAAGTTCTAAAAGTTGAAAGGCAAAGCATCATAAAACAAATTACATTTAAGGTTTCACATATTCTCAGTACACAACATAAGCCATAAAGTTCTCCCTCCTTTCCCATTGCTAGGACAAGGAGTTGAACTATGGCAATAGCTCCTGTCAGCAGTAGTGGATATGCCAGCTCAAAGTAAGGACCTAGAAAACAGTAACTGAATCTGTAAAGAGGGTTACTCTCACCTTTTCAAAATGTTTTTTCTTGCAGCAGACCTGGTAGTTCGTTTAGTAATGTCTGTACTGTCAGAAATGTTAGGTTCAGAGGTTTTACTTTTCTGAACACTGGACTGCAGAATTACTCTGGAAAGGGTAGGAAAAAAAGAAAGATTATATAAAATGAAAGTTTCTAGGAAAACACTAAAAAGAGGGTATTACAGTTGCAGCAGAGCTCACAAGTATCAGCTGGCTTTTCACAAATCATTCTAAAAAGCAAACTGTTCTGCCTGAAACACAACCTTCTCTTTCAAAGATCCTTGTTAAAATAATGGTAATGCAAGTTGTTTTATTAGGAGAACAGCAGTTTGTTTTGTTAGATGGTTTGGGGGGTTTTTTGTTTCAAAGAATGAACTAAATTAAGAGTTTTTAATTTCCTGTTAGGTTTTTGGAAGACACACAGAGCAAAAACTGTATTTTAACTTACAAGAGGGAAGACCCACTCGGCCAGCCACCCACAGTCCAGAAGGTTCCCCTTAAGTGCATTGCGGACAATTTCCTGATGCAGATGGTGGAAGAGCCCACTAGGAGAGGAACTCTGCTTGATCTTGTCCTCACCAACAAGGCAGGCCTGGCGGGCCTGGTTGAAACAGTGAAGGTTGGGGGTTGCCTCTTGCAGTGACCATGAGATGGTGGAATTCAGGGTCTCGTGTGGCAGGGACAGAATAGCTAGCAGAACCACAACCCTGGACTTCAGGAGGGCCCACTTTGGCCTTTTCAAGCAATTGGTAAGGGACATCCCATGGGACAGGGTACTAGCAGGTAAG
>VXBP01006949.1:51181-64310 GCA_013400115.1 Rhinopomastus cyanomelas | reverse complement strand
TGTGGCTTTGTACTGGACTCTCTCCAGCAGTTCCGTGTCCTTCTGGAACTGTGTGGCCCAGAACCAGACATGATACTCCAGATGTGGTCTCACCAGAGCAGAGTAGAAGCGGAGGAGAGCTTCTCTCAATCTAACCCTATCCCTTCTAATCTACTCCAGGATGCCATTTGCCTTCTTGGTCACAAGACTCCATTGATATGCTCATCCTGCTGTCCACCAGGATCCCCAGGTTACTTTCTCTTACACTACTCTCCATGAAGTCAGTTGTCCCCACCCTATACTNTGTTGGCCACTGTCCCAGCTTTGTGTCATCAGCAAACTTGCTGACAGTGCACTCTAATCCCTCATCCAGGTTATTAATGAATACATTGAATAGGACTTGTCTCAGTACGAACATTTGGGTGACTCCAGTAGATACAGGCCCCCACCTAGATTCTGTCCCACTGACCACTGCTCTATGGCTTCTGTCCTGCAGCCACTTCACTATTCATCTCACTACATATGCTTACTATATATAAATATGCATACTATATCTAAATATGCATAGAACTTTCCACAGTATCCTCAACATTTGTGTATCCTTAAGCAATATTTTATGTTCCTCATATATTACTACACTGCTACCATAAACAAATTAATTATACAAAGGAAAATATGAACTATAACATAAAACAACTCACTTATTCTTACAAACCTTAAAGAAAAATAACCCTTATAGAGTCTGTGTTTTCATTTCTTCCACTTGACTAGGAAAGATAATAAATAAATCAGAATAAAAAGCCACTAAGACACAAGTTACAATTAATCATATAATAAGTTTTAAAATATGCTACTTTTAACTTACTTTTCTAGTACTTTTGTGAATAGTGTTCACCAGCTCTACTTACTTAGTCAAGGACATGTGAGGTGAGTGAAAATTGCAGAATTAGACTCTGAAGGGAATACTAAAAGTCCTAGCAAAATGCCACAAGAGCAATCCTGCAAGACATTGAGTACTTGCAGCTAATCTGACATGAACTCGTGAGCAGGATAAGATGACAGCGTGCTCATGCTTTGCCGAGTGGGATAGAAAATGAACAGAACTTTGTTACCCTGGTTTTTCATGGATATTTGATCAATGTTTTACTCTAAGTGATGAGGATGAGTTTTCTGAACTGTTTACTGTAATAAATTATTTTATCACAAGTATCATAGAATCATTTAGGTTGGAAGGGACCTGAGAAATCATCTAGTTCCAGCTTCTCTGCCAGGGGCAGTGACATCTCTTACCAGATCAGGTTGCCCAGAGCCCCATTGGCCTTGAACACTTCCAGGGATGCAGCAGCCACACAACCTCCTTGGGCAACCTTTTCCTGTGCCTCAGCATCCTCACAGGGAGGAATTTCTTCTTAAGATCCAATCTAAATCTGCCCTCTTTTAGTTTGAACCCATCCCTCTTGTCCTATCAGTAGTGTTCCTCATAAAATACATCTCTCTAGCTCTCCTGTATCTCTTTCTAAGACTGTAAGCTGCAATATGATCCCCCTGGAGTCTTCTCTTGTCCAGGCTAAACAGCCCCCATTACCTCAGCCTGTCTTTGTGAGAGAGGTGCTCCAGCCCTCTGATCATCCTTTTAGTCCTCCATGTAAATTTTCTTTATATAATATGTAAAATTTCTTTGTATAACATGTAAATTTTCCCTTTACAGTAACTAAAGACACTAAAAAAAAAAACCAAACAACTAGTTTTGTTCTCAGCCCTGACAGAGACTTTTTTGTGAAGGGGGTCTGCCTTATGTGGCCAAGTTCCATTTGATTAATCAGACTTGAGCCCACTGATATAAATGTGGATGGTAATGTTCCAATTTGCCTAATGTTCAATGTGTCTAATGTGTTAGTGATTGGGCATTAAAGTCGTCATGTAAGCAACTACTAAGACATTTGGTTGTGCTGTGAGATGGGGTGGTATCACCACAGATATAGTCATAGTGCTGGTGAATACCAGGCGATGACTAGGAGGATGTCCTAGATGAGCACTGAATGGGATAACACTGGTATTATCCAGAGGGCATTTGTTCTCCTGTTCAACCTATTGCACAGGGGAGGGGGAGCACGAGATGAAGAAGGGGAAACATGCACTGGACAGGTTTGGCCTGCATTTCCCCATGTGTGATAAGCTCTGCACAAACCAGTGCAAAGCTAGGTGAGACGGAAAACTCCAAAAGCATCAACTATGTATCTTACAGAGCATAGATTAGATTAATCAATGTTTAACAGCCAAGAGGTTTTTCAGTCCCCTGAAGAAATTCAGTATTTCTGCCTATGGGGATTACTTTGGATATACCTTGTAGTTTATTCCCCAGGCAAAACAATTAACAGGCTAAGATCTTTGTGAGTTAAGAATAAAAGTCAAGCCTGTCAGGATTGGTTTAGAAATTTACAGAAAGGGACAAATAATACTGAAGGCTAGAATACTTCCCACTCAAGATGTATCCATATCCACAGCTTCCCATGTTTTATTCAGCTTTCAGTTAAGTGGCTATTAATTTTTGTAGATATAATTTATTATTTCCCATAACTATGTTTTACCTGATGTCTTGTGGCAGTCATATGCAATTCATCCTCAGAAGTGTTTCCCTCATTCCTTGCCTTTTCATTTCATCTTCACTCTTCCTTTGCTCCCATTCCATGTTCTCATGCATCCCTACTGCTAGTCCTCCCTCCCCCCATCCTTCTGAATAATTTTATGTTATTGGCCTCTGGTTTCCTCCACTCACGCAGCCGTTCTCAGATGTTTTGCTTCTGGTGCTCTCATGAGTCCCCAGTACTCACTGTGCATCAAGACCTCGCTCATTGTGCACCACCAGGCTTTTCTTCAGCTGCAGACAATAAGCCACCTAGTTGGGTGGTACAAACCTCCAGACTCTGGAATATAACTGGGAGACACTTTTCTTTCCAGAGAAGTGCCACAGATGTGTGAGGCTGATCTTTTGAGCGCAAAATGGACGAAGAATCTTAGAATCATAGAACGGCTCAGGTTGGAAGAGACCATAGAGATCATCTACTCTAACCCCCTGCCATGGGCAGGGATATCGCTCAACTATACGTGGTTGCTCATCCAATCTGACCTTGAACACCTCCAGGGATGATGGTGCAGCCACAGTCTCTCTGGGCAACTGATTTCAAAATCTCTCCACCCTTGCACTGAAGAGGTTCAGAAAAGAAAACCCTCTTTATCAGGAGAGCTTAGGGATTCTGTAATCCTGCGGTTCTTTAGGTAGGCTAAGACTGGGATGTTGAGTCACAGGCTGTCTTACAAGAAGTTTGCTGATGACACAAAGCTGGGTGGTGTTGCCGACACCCCAGCAGACTGTGTTGTCATTCAGCAATATCTGAACAGGCTGGAGAGCTGGGATGAGAAAAATGTAATGAGCTATAACAAGAATAAGTGTAGAGTCTTGCATCTGGGCAAGAACAACCCCAGGTACCAACATAAGCTGGGGACTGTAGTGTAGGACAAAGGGATCTGTGGGTCCTGGTGGACAGCAGGATGACTATGAGCCAGCAATGTGCTCTTGTGGCCAAGAGGGCCAACAGCATCCTGGGGTGGATCAGAAGGGGGGTGGTTAGCAGATCAAGAGAGGNGGTGATCCTGCTGTGTCGGGGGTTTGGACTAGATGATCTTTTGAGGTCCCTTCCAATCCATAGTGATTCTATGATTCTATGATTCTGTAACACTGTCTTCATGCTCTATGTACTGCAACTGTGTGAGGGTGGAAAGGAGACACCAGTCCTGTGTGTGAGCTGGGAAATTTACACAGTTACATTGCCCAGCCCAGTTTTGCCACAAAGCTTGCTTAAAAGTGGATTTTAAAAGGTTACCTGTACCTTTATTTTGAAACATATCTGAAATATTTATTGAAAATACAGATTTACTCTTTAATATTATGAGCAGTGAATGTACTGTGACACTACATTTTTCTCCCTTCAGTTCTTCTGTCTTTGTTGTTTCAATGCTTGTGATTTATAAAAACACAACAGTGCAACCTCTATTCACAAGGGTGGGGAACAGTAGAACAATGGTTTTCAGGCAGAAAGCAATAGATGCAGGCTAGACATTAGAAAAGCTTGAATGTGAGGGCAGTGGATCTTTGAAAGAGGGTACCTAAAAAGTGGTGGAGATGCCATCCTATTAGACATTCCACGTCAGGTTTGATGGGGCTCTGAGCAATCTGATCTGGTGAGAGATGTCCCTGCTTGTTGTAGAGGGATTGGATTAGATGGCCTTTGGAGATCCCTCCCAACCCAATATACCAGGGCAGAGTAGAGAGGCAGAATCCCCTCTCTTGATCTCTTGGCCACTTTTTTTGATACAGCTCAGGATGCAATTGATCTTCTGAGCTGCCACGGTGCACTAGTGGCTCATGTCTAGCTTTTGGTCCACTTAGTGGACCAAACTGATATTCCCAGAGCTTTTTTCCCAGGTGTGTCCTCCCTCACTCTGTATTCATATCTCTGGCTGCCTTTACCATGGTGCAGGGCACTGCACATGGCCTAGTTGAAACTCATGATGTTAACTTGGGCCAACTCCTCCAGCCTCTCCAGGTCCCTCTGGACGTAATCCCATCCCTCTGGCATCCCAAACAGCACCACTCAGTTTGGCATCATCAACACATTTGCTGAGGGTGCTCTCAGTGCCACTCTCAATACCGTTGATGAAGATAATACACAACACTGGTCCCAGCACTGACCTATAAGAGACACCACTTGTCCCTGTTTTCCATCTGAAGTGGAATATTTATATCAAATTTATATAAAATCTTATGAGGTTTTTCCAGGAAACCTACCACAGCAGTGCAAAAAACCCTTCCTTGTTATTTTATGAAGGCCAGTATATTTTCAGACATGACCACATACATTGGTATTAAATCAAATCTGCTGAGTATGTCTGTGTGTGGCTAACAGAAATGAGTACTCCAGCCATAGTCACTGCAGTGAACTGTTAGCCTAAATTTCATTCCTAAATCTTTCCGTGCTTAAAATAATTTAGCTACCCACAGGCTTTGCCAATTAATTCTTATTTTATTAATTTATTTACTTCCTCAAGTATCTTCCTGATGAAAGATTAAATGACACGCAAGGGGGAACTTCTTTACTGTGAGGGTCACGGAGCACTGGAACAGACTCACCAGGGAGGTCGTGGAGTCTCCTTCTCTGGGGACTTTCAAGGCCCGCCTGGATGCGTTCCTCTGTGATCTGTGTTAGATAGTTTTGTCCTGCTCCAGCAGGGGGGTTGGACTCGATGATCTCTTGGGTCCCTTCCAACCCCTAACATCCTATGATCCTATGATCCTATGACACGTTTTAATGAAGGAGTTTATCCTTAGTGTTAAGTGTCACGTAAGTCCCTCAAGTGGAAATAGTTACTCAGAAAGCTCTTGTCTGTGAGGGGACTTCTCACACACACACACACAGAGAGAGATTCAGGCAAAGACAGGTCCTCAGACTGCTGTGAGAACACTTCAATGGATAGAGCTGATGAGGTAAGTAATTGTTTGTAGGTCTTATCCCAGATACAGTAAATGTGAATGTGAGAGAAACAGAAGAAGGTTGCAGAGATGTTCATTCATGATCAATGTTTGAATATTTGGAAAAAGGTACTTTACTCTCTGGCATTCATAACATTTATATCATAACTGTATATTGTAAATGTCAATACAAACACAAAATATAGTCTTTAGAGAATTTATTTTCCAATTCAACAAAATTCATATAAACTTAAATGATCCAAAATAAAGAGAGATAGCACCAGATGCCCGGACTCACAAACTGTGAGGCCCAGAAAACCTTGTTGACATCTGTAGGTCTCCTTAGGTGATGAAAGTTGCTTGTATTCCTAAGTGTTCTCATTACAGGGCTATAATGATGTCACTACTCTTTTATTAAAAGTACCAGCACCCCTCAAAAAGAATAAAAATAGTTATTGGTGTGGGGAAGTTACTGCACTGGGTAGATCATTGAGCTTCTAAGGGAATGCATGTGCACGTCTGTTAGCAGAATCCCCTTCTTTTAGGGTTCGACAGCTTGCACAGCCATCCCCAAGCAGCAAGTGGTGTGTGGTGATTCTTGTCAGAGACTTCTAGGAAGTTAGTATTTTTCTAATTATCTTACCTCTTTCTTCTAGGAATGCACTATGGAGTAGGATTGATGGTTGGACTTGTTGATCCCCAGGGTCTTTTCCAATCTGAATGATTCTATGATTCATAGGATAGTAATTCCATAAGTGATGTCTTCCAGTAGGAAATTATCTCTCATTCCTAAATTATCCACTGTGCCTGCTGGAGAGCTTGAGGATGTTGCCCACCCCTGCATTTAGCTCAAGCTGTACCTGCTAAAGGGTGCAAAATGGTTGCATGTGGGAGCTGAGAACTACTCTAGTTCCTGTGCAGAAGGTCATAATCAGCATTTGTTTCTATTTTTCAGACTTTCTGTAAGTAGATAAGGCAAACTGAAATATTTTCCTCTTCGTTGGAAGGTACAAGTTTGCAGGTTTTTCTTTGCTTACCCCGCTCTTGTGCCAACACTTCTTGTGCAATTATTGGATTAAAGTGTGAAATTATGGAACTATTCATAAAATGATTTATTTAAGAGGGAGAAAACCATGCGTGTCATAAGGTTCTCCATTTTCCTCTCCATTGGAAGAAGTAAACATGTGGAAGGAGTAGGATCAGGGCTATGAATCCCACAGATCCTTCAAGAATGTGACAAGTAAAAAGTGTTCTGGTACATCCACATCCCGAGGATGCAGGCTGACACAGAATCGCAGAATATTTGGGTCAGAACGGACTTTTGGATCTCATTTAGTCCGATGTATGCTGATGTCCTTCTTCAACTAGAGCAGGTTGTTCAGAGCTTTGTCCAATCTGACACAGAATGTTTGCAGGGATCCTCAACACAACAAGGATGAGGATCTGTTGGAAATTTGCAGAGAAGGCCATGAAAATGACCAGAGGCTGGAGCACGACTCTTATGAAGACAGGCTGAGAGTGTTGGGGTTGTTCAGCCTGAAGAGAAGACTTTTGGAGGACCTTGTAGCAACCTTCCAGTCCCTGAAAGGAGCCTGTCAGAAGGCTGGGGAAGACTGTTTGCAAAAGCAGTCAATGATAGTATGAGGGGTTATGGTTTGAATCTGTGAAAGGGCAGATTGAGGCTAGAGAGGAGTTAAAAATACTTGAACCTGAGGGTGGTGGTTCCCCAGAACAGGCTACCCAGAAAGGGGGTGGAGACTCCACCCCTGGAGACACTCAAGGTAAGGCCGGATGTGGTTCTGGGAAATCTTTTCTAGTTAGAGATGTCCCTGCTTGTTGTAAATGAGTTTGGACTAGATACCCTTTGAAGGTCCCTTCTAATCCTATGCCTCCATGCGTCTTCTGCCTCCTGTCTCACCAAGTCACTTAGCAAAGCCTCTCCCACTGTCATTATGAAGACCACACAGGGATCCTTGGAGAACAGAAGAGAAGCTGAGGACGGAAGCTAATGCTGACAAATTATCAGTTTCTCACAGAATTCTCTGGAAAACATCAGGAAAATTCTTCTGTGGAGGCACCTGTCATTTCCCACCTTCGAGTCTCCTTTGTTTCCATCTTATGGGGGCTGCTCATGCGACTTTTAGGGGAAACTTTCTGGTTCTGTTTTCTGCTATTCTACTTTTTGGTGTGTATATACAGGCAAAACTCATGAGGCTGAATTTTTTACTCCATGTTTTCTATGCTTTTATTTCACTAAATATCTATCATTGGTCACAGTCTTTGCACGACTGTCTTATTCTGCAATATTTGTCAATTGTTTTCCTTTAGCTTTCCTCCAAATGGTCTGCTCATATTTTTGTTTAATAAATTCTCTTTTTCATAAGAGCCATACCCTTGTAATATTGGCAGCCAAACAGAAAGAAAGCACGTCTTGTTTGAGGTACTTCTGTCAAATAACAAATATAGTAATATGTTAAAATACTGTTTTTCAAATACTAGAGTTATTTTTTAATTAAATACTTTTAAAAGCATTAGTTCATTTTCCAAGAATGTGTCGCTGAAAATTACAGAATCACAGAAAATTACGGATTGGAAGTGACCTCAAAAAACCATCTAGTCCAATCCCTCTGCCACAGCAGGATCACCTAGAACAAGTTGCACAAGGTGGATTTTAAATGTCTCCAGAGAAAGAGACTCTACAATCTGCCTGAGCAGCCTGTTCCTGTGCTCTGTGACCCTCATTTGGAAGAAGTTGCTTCTGATATTTATATGGAATCTCTTCTGTTCCAACCNAGCAAACTTGCTGACAGTGTACCCTAATCCCTCAACCAAGTCATTAATGAATAGATTGAATAGGAATAGTTCGAGTACTGACCCTTGGAGCACTCCACTAGATACAGGGCTCCAACTAGACTCTGTCCCGTTGACCATTAGTCTCTGGTTTCTATCCTACAGCCAGTGCAGAATCCAACTCGCTACCTAATAACGTAGTCTGCTCTGCCTCAGTTTGGCTATGAGGACACTATGTGACACTGCGTCAAATGCCTTACTCAAGTCAAAATAGACCACATCCACCGCTCTGGCATCATCTCTCCACCTGGTTATGCCCTCATAAAAGGCTATCAGATTGGTCAAGCATGACTTCCCTTTGGTGAAGCCATGATGAGTTTGCCTAAAGTCACTCTTGTCCTAGGTGTGCTTAGGACAAATTTTTCCATCACCTTTCCTGGGATGGACATGAGGCTGACTGGTCTATAGATATGTGAGTCCTCCCTCTTATTCTTTTTGCAGTTTGGAGTATCTAGGCACGTCTCCTGATCACCATGACTTAGAAAGGACGATGGAGACTGGGTTAGCAATGNTCTCTCCACCTGGTTATGCCCTCATAAAAGGCTATCAGATTGGTCAAGCATGACTTCCCTTTGGTGAAGCCATGATGAGTTTGCCTAAAGTCACTCTTGTCCTAGGTGTGCTTAGGACAAATTTTTCCATCACCTTTCCTGGGATGGACATGAGGCTGACTGGTCTATAGATATGTGAGTCCTCCCTCTTATTCTTTTTGCAGTTTGGAGTATCTAGGCACGTCTCCTGATCACCATGACTTAGAAAGGACGATGGAGACTGGGTTAGCAATGACTTCCGCCGTCTCCCTTAGCACGTGTGGGTGCATCCCATCTGGGCTCATGGTTTTATGTACATCCAGTTTGCTCAATTATCCCTAATCCAGTCTTAATCGGCCAAGAAAAGCTCCTTTCTTGTCTCAGCTTCCTCTGGAGCCTCAGCAGTCTGGAGTTTGATATCAGAACAGTTCCCAGAAGTACTGACAGAGGCAAAGAAGGTGTTCAGTATCTCTGCTTTCTCTGTATCCTATATCTCCAGGGCACACAGCATATTCAGCCTGGGGCCTACATTGCCTCTAGGTTTAGTTTGACCTGCAGTGTATTTGAAGAAGCCCTTTTTGTTGCAGTTGACATCTCTTGCACAGTTTAATTCCAAGGAGGTCTCGGCTTTCCTGGTTGCATCCCTACATACTCTCACCAGAGCCTTATAATCACCGCAAGTGGCCATCCCCTCCTTCCAAGACCTATAGACTTTCTTCTTCCTCTTCAGTTTGCCCAGCAGCTCCCTGTTTAACCACACAGGTCTTCTGGCTCACTTCCTTGACTTCCTACCTGTGAGAGTGCTCTTGTGTTGTGTTTCTGTGGCCTTTGAATGTTAACCAACTATCTTGGGACCTTTTACCTGCCAGTACCCTGTCCCATGGGATTTCCCCTAGCAATTTCTTGAAAAGGTCAAAGTTTGTCCTCCTGAAGTCCAGGGTTGTGATTCTGCTAGGTACTGTTTCCTGCCACATGAGATCCTGAATTCCACTATCTCCTGGTCACTGCACCAAAGACTGCCCTCAACCTTCACGGCTTCAACCAGACCCTCCTTGTTGGTGAGTGAATCAACTATTAGACAGACTGTCTTTCAGGAGGGGCTCATATCTATTTCTCAGTGGCAACTGGGGTGGTGCGGCAGGCAAGGTTTTGCTGGCCTTCTGCCACAGCCCTGCACTTGGCCCCACTCACCCCTTCTACTTGGACTTCTGTCTTCTAAGAGTTGCAGGATACAGGGACCCCTTGATTCTGGCTCTAATTTGGCCATTGTCCAGACTGCAGTGCCTGCCTCCGTCAGTCTACATCTATTTCAGCCTTACTATTGCTCCTGATCCTTTCATCTTCCACTTGTGCCTTTCTTGCAGCTGTGCTGCTCGGTTAAGCAGATAATCTACCTGTTCACAACGTGCACAGCCTGGGAAAAGTGAGACACTTGCATTCCCTGCAACCGGTCACCTGTACAGCCTCATCTTGCTGGGGGACCTCTGTTTGGGTTCCCAGATCCATGTTCAGTGGTGAATGTAGCCTGGTGTTCCTCTGCTCTGTTTTTGACACCATCCCCCCCCCCCCCCCCCGGCTGCTAAAAACAGCTAAAGCCACTGGCTTTGTTGCTGCTCCGTGCAGTCTAAGTGTGTGTTCTGGTTTCACCGCCTTTAAAGATCCCGTGGCTGGAACCCCATCACATTCCTTCTTGCCTTTTCCCGCAAGAGATTCTGACCTACACTGGTTCCCTCTTATCTTCCCTAAGGTTCTCTTTTTAAAGGGATCTCTAGCCCAGACAAGAACCTCAATAAATAGCGTTCAGGGTCCAGGCAATAGCTCTCTTACTGCTCTGTGTGATCTGAATCAAAGAACATCTGGGAATGGAAGGAACCTTGAAAGATCATCTAGTTCAATCTCCCTGTCACAGCAGGATCTCCTAGAATGAAGACTGACCATGTCTATTAAATGAGGCTTTTCTATTTTGAATGCAAAAACTATGCCAGAAAAAACCCAGAAATTAAAAGAGTGACCAAATCGAAAAGGGTTTTTGATTTTAGCTTTGGTGCTTTATTGAAAAATATTAAAAAAATCCAAAGTGCGCTAAGGAAAAAATCAACAGATGCTGAAAATGCCTTTTTAGTAAAAAACTCTGAATTTTTTAGGTTGCTGTTTATAACTGCATTTTTCTCCATAACCAGAGATTAAAAGGAAACTGTATTACTTCCTATTAGCAGTTAGTTCTTCCTCTATGGAAGGCTTCATCCCAACAAAAAACTGTACTTGACACCTAGTTGATCTTCAGTTGGGTTAATTTATGCCATCTCTCCCAAAACTATCCTCTGTAATTGCCTGCCATATGTAAAGCACAAAACCCAAATAAGACAACACTGACAGGGAAAGCCTAAACTAGCCTTGGTTTTCAACTCCTGTTGAACGATAAGCTGATGAACGTACTATGTGACTGCTCAGCAGGCTTGATGTGATGAGCCAAATTCTTGAGAAAGGAGAAGCTTCTTTCTTTCATGCTGTAAACTGTATTTTTTACACCAGTTCACTGATAAACTAATATTCAGAGCAAAATGAAGAGCAGCACTGTTAATACAATATCCCCTCCCACTCTAAGAAGCCATTTGCCATGTTGTCAGTGTAATTATATGAGATGAGGATAAGGATCTTGCTTTCCTTAGCATCAGAGTGTGTCTTGACATCCATCCTGGAAGGGAGAAGAACACAGGAGCGGCCAAAGTGTATCCTCCAGAGAGGCTGCAAAATGGTTTATCGATAGCAAAGGGTTGCTATTGCTGGTCTGTGCTGATGTGCAGTTCTACAAAGAGATGTGCAGGTCTCTGCTGTGTACTGTGCATGTCTTAATAGCATGTAAATTTAACATCTAAGCAGCAAGGATAAATCTGTGTTATTCCTTTAAAAAACACTGTATGCTGGATGGTAAATCTTGGTCTAGGTAATCATGCTCTGGCAGGGGGATTGGATTAGATGATATTTCAAGGTTCAGTACAATCCTTAATGTTCTATGATTCTGTATTTCTGTGATTGTTCCTTCCTCATGGTGTTTTATCCAACTGTGTTCTGTCTACATCAGTACAGCAACTGCTTTCCAAAATGCAACTGTCATGTCAAGAATTAAAACCCTGGCTTCATAACGGAGAATTTGGCCAGAGATGTTGATAGGAAATTTTTGATTAGCAGTGAAGGGTTTTGATTTCTGATTTCTGTTGTACGAATATTAGCAAGGGCCTGAATAGGATGCTGAACAAATCATTAGCAATATTGCTAATAACCAAATGCTCCCTGATGCCTATTAGAAAGGTTTGCTACGTAGTGAAATTGCCATTTAAGCAGGGGAAGGGACAGGCAGTGCCAAAGATCCATCCATCCATCCATGCTGCAGCTGGAACCACCAGGATGATGGGACTAGTTGAGGTTCAAGGTCACTGCTGACATTCAGGTGTCATGACTTCATTGTCATAGAATCATAGAATCATAGAATCATTATGGATTGGAAGGGACCTCAAAAGATCATCTAGTCAAATCCACCTGCAACAGCAGGATCACCTAAACCGAGTCACACAGGAACACATCTAGTCGGGTCTTGAATATCTCCAGTGAAGGAGACTCCACAACCCCCTTGGGCAGCCTGTTCCAGTGTTCTGTCACCCTCACCTTGAAGAAGTTCCTTCTCAGGTTTATGTGGAACCTCCCATGTTCCAGCTTACAACCACTGCCCCTCGTCCTATCACTACATGACACCGAGAACAGCCCAGTGCCATCCTACTGACACTCACCCCTCAAATATTTGTAGACATTAATGAGGTCACCCCTCAGTCTCCTCTTCTCCAAGATAAAGAGACCAAGCTCCCTCAGCCTCTCCTCAGAAGGGAGGTGCTCCACCTCTCTCATCATCTTCGTTGCCCTACGCTGAACCCTCTCCAGCAGCTGCACATCTCTCTTGAACTGAGGAGCCCACAACTGGACATAAGACTCCAGGTGTGGTCTCACTAGGGCAGAGTAGAGGGGGAGAAGAACCTCTCTTCATCTGCTAACCAGCCCTCTTCTGATCCACCTCAGGATGCTGTTGGCCCTCTTGGCCACAAGAGCACATTGCTGCCTCATAGTCATCATGCTGTTCACCAGGACCCCCAAGTCCTTTTCCCCTACACTACACTCCAACAGATCAGTCCCCAGCCTATACTGGTGCCTAGGATTGTTCTTGCCCTGATGCAAGACTCTGCATTTACTCTTG
>VXBP01006949.1:36298-50694 GCA_013400115.1 Rhinopomastus cyanomelas | reverse complement strand
TTTTTGTTGCCTTTGACCTCTCTTGCAAGGTTTACTTCCAAGGAGGCCTTGGCCTTTCTAGTTGCATCCCTACATTCCCTCACCAGAGCCTTATAATCACCCCAAGTGGCCACCCCCTCCTTCCATCACCTATAGGCTTTCTTCTTCCTCTTCAGTTTGCCTAGCAGTTCCCTGGTTAACCACATGGGTCTTTTGGCTCCCTTCCTTGACTTATTCCTTCTTGGGATACTCATTTCTTGTGCTGCAAGAAAGCAGTCTTTGAATGTTTGCCAGCTACCCTGAGCTCCCTTACCTGCCAGTACCCTGTCCCATGGGATTTCCCCTAGCAATTGCTTGAGAAGGCCAAAGTTGGCCCTCCTGAAGTCCAGGGTTGTGATTCTGCTAGCTATTCTGTCCCTGCCACACGAGACCCTGAACTCCACCATCTCATGGTCGCTGCAACCAACACAACCCCCAACCATTACTGCTTCAACCAGACCCATCCTCATGCCTTCCTTCCCTTGACACATTCGAGGGTACTTTACAGACACCACAAAGAGCCGGTCAACTGATACCATTGCGCTCCCCATAGAAGCAAACCGGGTGCTTGATCAGGGCTGTTGATACAGTCTCACATCTATTCGTTAACAGAGCCACTGAAATTGCAGCTTCTTGCTTAGTCCAACCATTTGGCTATGTCTCTTTAAAAATTTTGACCACCATTCTCTAATTGAGGTAACAGTATCTGCATTTTAATGTGGGGCCATTTGTGTCAAGTGAAAGGTTACCTGAAGAATGTTGCCATTGCCCTGACAGTTTAAATACAGGCATCTGCAAAAGGAAAATAAAGACAACAGATGTAAGAAAGTGGGCAAAAATGCAGATATTTATTAGTTTGGAATTCCAGTTGCTCAGAAATAGAGTCTGTAGTGAAAAAAATGAAAACCTAAGCTTGGGCCCAAGAAAAGACAGTGATCAGCTCGATAGTTAGGGGCTCTTTGGGCTTTGTAGGTCTTAAAGAAAACCTCTCCAATGAATCTGTAGAAACTTGCCAAACATTGGAAGATGACTTAACTTGTGGTGCTTATCTGGGACATGGCAGCAAATTATGCTGATGCTGAAAACACAGAACATGCATCTTTATTAACCAACTTCATGCACCAGTCCCTTAAAAGCTTATTACCATCATTTATTCAAAATCATTATTTCAGTTAAATCACTGGCACTATGTATGGGCAGAAACTTTAAAATGTCCTTTAATGGTGCTTTCACAATGGAAAAATTGCTTTCTTTGAACTTGTGTGGACTACATTTTTTTTAGTGTTTGTCTTGATACATCATCAAGGACTAGATACATCCTTGTACAACCAGCCTTCATCATCAAATAAACTGTACCAGCTCTATATCAGAAGTTACTTGTTTCTAAGTGCTCCACTTAAAAAAACAGGTTTTGCCACCAATCTATTTCCTTGGTTTTTTTTTCGTCAGTCGGTTTTCCATTGTACTGCCCAAGCTCCTTTGTCAAAGAGCAAACTCCCCACCAGTGCGCCTCCTCTGATGGGGAGGGACCACCTCTAGAGACTGCAAACTGCCCAGACAGTCAACAAGGGTGCCAATTATGCCAATTAGTGTCAATTGTTGCCATCCTCCTCTGATATGGACACCCGTCCTTTGGGACCCAGTCTGAGACTGCCAAACTAATTTGACAGAGGCCAATGAATAGGCATCAGCTGAAAACAGTTCTCCCGTTACACACTGCCTATCTGAACCAGCCTGACACAGGAAGGCATTGGGATGTTAGCAACAGTGTACTCAGCCCGTGAAAACATAGGTTTCATCACAGAGGTAACAGCTGATATTCAAGTGACAGTACGAGGGGTCCTGGAGACTACTGTTTGTTGGGAGGTGAGACAGCTTTGACCTATTCTCCATTGCGAGTTGCACCCACCTCCAGCTGGCATTATGCTGCACCAGCTAGATCTTGCATGGGTCTTTATCATTTAATCTGATTCTATGATTCTATGATTCTATGATTCTAAACCACAACCCTGACTTCTCCATCATCACTGGGTCAATTTTCACATTTTAGATGCACCAGATGGAACACCTGTTAACCTGCCTCACGACGGGATCAGGAGAGATTATCTTGAGGGATGGCCAGAAAGATCTGGCTCTGACTTAGAGGATTTTATCTCCTTCACAGTCACCACAGGACAAACCGAGAAGCCAGGTTCTTATCTGTATCTTATAACTCAGATACAGATCCAGATTGAACTTGACAGATACTGGTGCAACTGAAGAATAAACCATTGTTCCTCAGAGGTACAGTATCTGATAGTAGATGATTCCTTTGTTGTGCTTGTCCATCAAATTGAGACTATTTAACGCCACTTAGCCTGTATAATACTTGCCCTGTACGTCCAAGACAGAGGAACTGTTACTGTACTCAGTCATGATCATACATCCAAAGATTCCCGAGTTTATATCTACTTGCTTACAAGTGCGTAAGCCTTGACACTGCATCATACTACACAGAATTACAGAATTATTGAGCCTTGAAAAGATAAAAGTCATAAAGTCCAGCCCTCTGAGTCTCTTCTTCTCCAGGCTAAAGATGCCAAGCTCCCTCAGCGTCTCCTCGACTTTCCCTCTAGTCCCTTCCCCAGTGTCGTTGCTCCTCTGCACCTGCTCCAGCCCCTCAATCTCTTTCTTGAAATAAGTGGCCCAGAACTACCCCCAGAAGTCAGGAGGAGAGGCCTTCCCAGTGCCCGGTACAGGAGGAGAATGACATCCCTAGTCCTGCTGGTCACACTGTTTCTGATGCCATTGACCTTTCATGCCACCTGGGCACCCTGCTGGCTCCTATTCAGCCAGTTTTCAACCAGTACTGCCAGGTCCCTCTGCCTGGCCTCTCTCCTGCCATTCAGCCCCTAGTCTGTAGCTGCAGGGGATAATTGTATCCCAGCATAGGATCCTGTCCTTGGCCCTGTTAAACTCATCCCATTAGCCTCTGTCTATTGACCCAGCCTGTCCAGACCTCTTCGCATCATCTTCCTTCCCTCCAGCAGATCAACACTTCTCCCCAGTTTGGTGTCATTCACAAATTTACTAAAGGTAGATTTTGCTGGTTATTGGACATCAGTGCCCGTGGAACTGAAAAGGGACACTAGTCAACCCAAAAGGCTCAATTGATCCTTCTTCTTAATTTCTTCCAACCTATTTTAAATTAATGCGTCTTGGTGTACAGGTGAAGCCAAGGATGTCCTGCAGCTTGTAAGAAAGACGATGCCTGAATTTAAGCATTGGCTGAGTTCCCATTGCTCCAGAATGAGTAAGCTTCTGCAACTCAGCCTTGCTAGACATTGTGTTTGATCATTGTGTGATCATTGTGTTTAAAAGTTGTGTAGATCCGGAGCTTAAGGACATGGTATAGCATTGGGCTTGGTACAGTTGAGTTAATGGTTGGGCTTGCTGATTTTGAAGGTCTTTTCTAAGGTAGACAATTCTTTGATTCTTTGATGTGTGTTTCTGGGTAGTTTCCAGATTTGAGAGTTGATCTTTAAATGTCCGGGTATAAATAGTGTATGCTTATGATGATACCAATTATTACCAAAGTGATATTTCACACTTCACTCATGCCCAAACCCCCTCTAAAACAGGCATTGAAAAAGATCATTTACCTCATGAGGAAACAGAAACACCAGCTATGTTATCTCTGCCCTGATGAGACCTAACCTGGAGTCCAGCATCCAGCTCTGGAGGCTCCGACACATGAAGGGCAAAGCCCTATTGGAACATGTCCAGAGGAGGCCATGAAAATGAGAACAGGGCTGGAGCACCTCTCTAATGAAGACAGAGTTGGGGTTGTTCAGACTGAAGAGGACAAGACTCCGGGAGGTACTTTACAGCAAACTTCCAGTCCCTGAAAGGAGCCTGTCAGAAGGCTGGGGAAGACTCTTCACAAGGGCAGGGAATAATAGGATGAGGGGTACTAAGTTGAAACTGGAAAAGGGTAGATTGAGGCTGGACATGAGGAAGGAAAAGGTCTTTAATCTCAGGGTGGTGGATCCCTGGAGATGTCCCCACTCATTGTAGGAACTAGATATTGGACTAGATGACCTTTAGAGATCTCTTCCAACCCAACACATTCTATCATTCTATGAAATAACAGATGGACAACAGTAAAGAGCATCAGTGTAGTACAGCGAGGTGATTTGCATAACAAATCTTCTACCACTTCATACACACGTATGCCCACACACAAATATGCCACCAGCAGCATTCTATCACAATATCACAGTATTATTAAACCGGTGCATATATGGATGTTTTTCTATCAGCATTCATATTTCTGGATGAATTATAAGGTCTTGCTAGTGAAAATCAGACTATTTTTAGGCTTCTGAGTCTGATTTTTCTTGTTTGCAAAAGTAGCATTTCCTGCTTGCACCGAGAGACAGTGCAATAATAAATTATAAGAAAATTGAGTAATTTAGGAATACAATTTTCCAAAACACCTAAACAGTTTGTAGAAGAAGTAAAATCTGTTATTAACAGGCACATTGAAAGAAACAGGGAAATGTTCAGGTTTGTGAACACTTCTTAGTATACTAGTTTCATACCTGAAGGAGGATACAGAAAATCTGGAGAGGGACTTTTTATTAGGGACTCAGGTGCTAGGACAAAGGGGGATGAGTTCAAGCTAAAAAAGGAGAGATTTAATTGGATGTTAGGAAGAAATTCTTCTGTGTGAAGGCACTGAGGCAATAGAACAGGTTGCTCAGGGAGGTTGTGTTTGCTCCATCATTCCTGGAAGTGTTCAAGACCAAGCTGGGGGACTCGACAATCAAATCTGATAAGAAGTGTCCCTGCACATGACAGGGGGTTGGGACTAGATGGTCTCCTAGGTGTCTTCCAACCTAAGCCATTCCATGGTTCTATGATTCCATGAGCTATGAAGTCATCCTGTTAACTGTGCCTCTCACACTGATGGAATCAAGTCCTCAACAAAACAATTACAACTGGAGAGTAGTGAAGGAGAGAGGGACCTGGGGGTCCTGGTGGACAGCAGGATGACTATGAGGCAGCAATGTGCTCTTGTGGCCAAGAGGGCCAACAGCATCCTGGGGTGAATCAGAAGAGGGGTGGTTAGCAGATGAAGAGAGGTTCTTCTCCCCCTCTACTCTGCCCTGGTGAGACCACACCTGGAGTCTTGTGTCTAGTTCTGGGCTCCTCAGTTCAAGAGGGATGTGGAGCTGCTGGAGAGGGTTCAGCATAGGGCAACGAAGGTGATGAGAGAGGCGGAGCACCTCCCTTCTGAGGAGAGGCTGAGGGAGCTTGGTGTGTTTAGCTTGGAGAAGAGGAGACTGAGGGGTGACCTCTGCAAATATTTGAGGGGTGAGTGTCAGGAGCTGGGCTATTCTCAGTGTCATGTAGTGATAGGACGAGGGGCAGGGGTTGTAAGCNTAGTGATAGGACGAGGGGCAGTGGTTGTAAGCTGGAACATAGGAGGTTCCACATCAACCTGAGAAGGAACTTCTTCCCAGTAAGGGTGATGAAGCACTGGAACAGGTTGCCCAAGGTGGTTGTGGAGTCTCTGGAGATGTTCAAGGCCCGCCTGGATGTGTTCCTGTGTGACTTGGTGTTGGTGAACCTGCTGTGTCAGGGGGTTTGAACTAGATGATCTTTTGAGATCCCTTCCAAGCCGTAGTGATTCTATGAGTCTATGATTCTATGAAAATTGGCTTAGAAAACGTGTTTTATTGCTATGGACCTAAATTAAGTTCAATCTTTTGATTGACTTCAGCATGCACATCCCGATTCCTGATTGTTGCTTCTAAACTGTGCTCTTCTTCTAGTTCGTCACCTTTTTGTATTCTTCCTGAAAACACTTTTGTTTCTATGGCTTTTTTCCATTTCATAGGCTTCACTACTGATAAAATCAGTAAAACTTGTATCATTGAAGTCTGAAGAAATATGACAAAACTGTGTTGCCTGGATAAAGATTCTTATGAATTTAAAGGCTGGTTCAATGTTATTTCCTTTTGGTTTTAACTTGGTTCCTTGCTGATGCAAGCCATTTGCACTTTCCTACATCTTATGTAAACACCACAGTAATTTCCTTACTAAATCTCATTATTAAAGGTAGTGTTTAGCTGCAGCAAAATTGTCAAAATAGTGTTTGGCCTTTGTGAATGAACAACAGAAAAATTTTCAGTGTTTAACAGTTAACATTGCTCTGGTGGTCTGTCACAGAATCATAGAATGTTCTAGGCTGGAACCTACCCATGAACCACCCCCACAGTGAAGAACATTCTTCTAATATCCAGCCTAAATCTACCTATTCCCAGCTTGAACCCATTGCTCCTTGACCTAGCCATACAGACTCTCTTGAAAAGACCTTCTCCTATCTTCATGCAGGCCCACCTCAGGTACTGGAAGGTTAAAAGAAGGTTCTACTGGAGCCTTCTTTTCCCCAGACTGAACAGCCCCAACTCTCTCAGCCTATGCTCATATGAGAGATGCTGTCACACTAGTGCAAATTATATTAGAAACCAGCTATTCTAATTCCCTTTCTCTTTTTAGTCAAGAATATGGACTCAGATGAAGTATTGATTATTTTCACCTTTGTTAATCTCGCTAATTGCACCAAGCCTACTCATATGTTGTTGGAGGAAGATTAATTGGCAGTATTGTAAAATAGCCTTCTGAAATTAAAACAGCAGTTTGGCCAGATTGTAACACTTCTGCACTTGTAATAGAAGTGTCTTATGTTGTTCAAAATTAAACATTTTTATTACATTATGTTGCTCTTTAGATAAAGAGAAATAATTTTAAGACATAGAAGTCTCATTGGTATAATTTCATTTTACCTTTCAACAGCACAGAGCCAGACCAAACAATTTCACAGAGCTCAGTTTGGGACTATCTCTGTTTAACATCTTTATTGACGATCTTGATAAGGACACAGAGGGTGTCATTAGTAAGTCTGCAGATGACACCATGTTAGGTGGGAGTGTTCATCTGCCAGAGGGTAGGGAGACTTCTTCAGAGAGACTTGGATAGATTGGAGCAATGGGCCAATTGTAATGGCAGGAGCTTCAATAAGGCCAAGTGCCAGTTCCTGCACTTGGGCCACAACAAACCCATGCAACACTACAAGCTTTGAGAGATACGGTTGGAGAGCCACCTGGCAGAGAGTGGGGATTATAATGGACAAGAAGACGAATATGAGCCAGCAGCATGCCCAAGAAGGCCAATGACATCCTGGCTTGTATTAGAAATAGTGTGGCCAGAAGGAGTAAGGAGGTTATCATCCACCTGTATTTGGCACTGGTGAGGCCACATCTTGAGTATTGTGTCCAGTTTTGGGCACCTCAATACAAGAGAGATGTGGAGGTGCCGAAGCCGGTGCACAGGAGGGCAACCAAGCTGGCACAAGTCCTAGAGAATAAACTCTGTGAGGAAAGACTGAGAAAGCTGGGGCTCTTTAGTTTGAAGAGAAGGCTGAAAGGAGACCCCTTCACTCTCTACTACTACCCGAAAGGACATTGTGGAGAGGTTGTTGCTGGTCTCTTCTCACACGCAATTAGTGATAGAACAAGAGGGAATGGGTTCAAGCTACAACAGGGTAGGTTTAGACTAGATATTAGGAAGATTTTTTTCACAGAAAGAGTGTTCTGTTCAAGCACTGGAATGGATTTCCCAGGAATNTTGGCACTGGTGAGGCCACATCTTGAGTATTGTGTCCAGTTTTGGGCACCTCAATACAAGAGAGATGTGGAGGTGCCGAAGCCGGTGCACAGGAGGGCAACCAAGCTGGCACAAGTCCTAGAGAATAAACTCTGTGAGGAAAGACTGAGAAAGCTGGGGCTCTTTAGTTTGAAGAGAAGGCTGAAAGGAGACCCCTTCACTCTCTACTACTACCCGAAAGGACATTGTGGAGAGGTTGTTGCTGGTCTCTTCTCACACGCAATTAGTGATAGAACAAGAGGGAATGGGTTCAAGCTACAACAGGGTAGGTTTAGACTAGATATTAGGAAGATTTTTTTCACAGAAAGAGTGTTCTGTTCAAGCACTGGAATGGATTTCCCAGGAATATGGTTGAGTTGCCATCCCTGGATGTGTTTAAGGATTGTTTGGATGAGGTGTTGAGGGATGTGGTTTAGGGGTGAACTTGTAATATAGGGTAGATAGTTCGACTTGATGATCCCAGGAGTCTTTTCCAACCAGAGTGATTCTATGATTCTGTGAACACAGAACCACAGAATGTTAGGGATTAGAAGGGACCTCGAAAGATCATCTAGTCCAATCTCCCTGCCACAGCAGAATCGCCTACATTGAGTCACACAGGAACATGTCTGGAAGGGTTGTAAACATCTCCGGGGAAGGAATTAAAATAATATTTTATTCTTGAAGGTTAAAAAAGAAAATAAAAACAAGGAATGTATAGGAAGGGAAGGGGCAATGGGGATGGAAGAAGCTTACTTTTTAAGTTCAATTATTTTAATACAGCAAACTATATAGAAAGATATTTCATGTTTAAATATTCCTTACGAATGGGGCCGGTTCCCTGTCCTCGGACCGTGTCTGACCTCGCAGTAGGCAGGAAGTGACGAACTGCGGCTGCTCGGCCGTGGGTGGGGGGGATGGGGAGGAAGTATCCATATCCAGCTTTGAGGACCCCTTCCTTAAGCTAATTTAAATCTTGAATTAAAATGATCTGTCATGTTTACACAGTGATTAGCAAGACCCATAACCAAGACAACTGATTCTTTTCTACTGGAGGATCAAAGAAACCCATCAACATCTGTTACGAGCTTCCAGTGAAGTAGTGAGCAAGCAGCTTGCTTTGTCATAGCGATGCTAGTAGTGTCTCATAAGAAGAAAGATAAAGTTATCGATGTGTTAACAGCCAAGTGTCCTCAGTTTATTCATTTAAAACCAGGCTATATTGTGCCGTAGGAGTAGTAACTGTGTTGTACTATTGAATTCTATGGTCCATGATGTTGCAGGTAATGAACACAGTGGGACATATTGAGCTGTGACTGGCATAGACAAGCGGTTGGTGATACCTCAGTATAGGCTCAGTAAGAACGTGTTTTTGGTAGTTGTGTAATTAGCCTATTGTAAATGATTTCTGGCTGGCTTTTGTATTCCTTTTGCAGACAACTGTGTTAGCATCCTGAGTGTTTTGGGGTTGTTTATTGTTTGGCTTGTTGCTGATTGTTAGCAGAAGAGACACTTTCAGGTTCTGTTTGAGGAACCTCAGGGCTCTGTTTTAGGCAGTTCAGCCTAACAGAATTAAGCCTGACTGTTTCAGCTCTATTTCTTTACAGAATAAACATAAAACATTGGTGTAGATTTCTAATAAAACTCTTGAACCATGCAAGACTCAAGCTTCCCTGGTTCCTTTACACATCTATAAATAAAGACCATAAAAGAAGAGTACAACAGGATAAATCAACACAAATTTGGAATCCACTGCAGCATTATAAATGGTGCAGTCTTATTGAAAGAAACGGCAACCCTGCGGCTCCTTGCAGTTTGAAGCTAATTGTTTTCGTCAGGATGTGAACGTCTGAAAGTCCACTGTGGTGTTCCACCAGCAAGGGTTCAGTAACTGAGCCGGCTTGAGGAGAATGAGCCCACTTTGTAGCGACGCAGCGGGCTCAGACACCACCTATTCTGCTCTCTAAACTGTCATGCATAACAACTTCATTGTGCTAAATTAAACTTGAAAGCAACCGAAGGCTATGAGAAGGAGAGGCTATGAGAAAAGCGTGCTGTCAGCACTGGCAAAGGCTGACCTGGAAAGTAGGTTCAGAAACAGGAGAATAAAAGACCTGAGCCCATGAGCACAGCATATTGTTTCATTTTAAAGTATGATTCCCATACCAGAGAAAGTAGCAAATGTGATGTAAATTTATTTAAATAGATTCTGCTGCTTAAAAGTTTGCCAGCCGCTCTTATCCAACTTTCCCAGCTTTCTGATTCGTCACTTACAGTGGGAATATAATGACATATAGTCATCATTGTAACAGCTTCTTTGCAGGGGCACAATGATGATTAATAGCTAGCAGCAAATTTTCACATGGGCTCTGAAGCACTATAGCGCTAAGCAGCCAAACACTCCCAAATCCCCCTTTTCTGTTCCACTGAAAAGTTCTTCTCCTTGTACCTTGCAGATATGAACAAAGACTATCTTAATTCCAGTCAGCTTTTCCTCATTCAAAGAAACTTTTTCTTTTTCATAATTGATTCATGTGCATTTTTTCAGTCTTTCACTGAGCCAAAGACACTTTTTTCTGCTGGGGGATGGAGGAAATAATTTCAGTAATAACAGTTTTACTTTGTGTTTATCCTCCAAAATGTATTTCAGGATATTTCTCAGCTAGTTGAGATAATGTACAGTACAAAGAAACACAAAACTGTAAAAGAAGCCTTAACTTTCTCTTGATTTAAAGATTTTTAACCATGAGGCCTGAAGGATGAGCTCAGAGCAATAGCTCTGGTAATGTAAATCATAGACTGAAGAACAGCAACAATAAGCTGCTTCTATTTATTGAATTAACTCCCATTCCCATGAGAAACTTACAGATGGAACTGGAGTAGATTCATATTTCTGTGCAGAACAGAAACACAAGATAACTTCGAATAGAAATAATTTATCAGATATATTTAGAAATACTTAGAAATACTTCATTTTAAAGTTAGTATTTACTCCCTATTTTGAATTTATTGGTTTTCCAAGAAGTGTCTTTTCAACATTAATAGAGAAAAAATGTTTGGGGACTGATTCTGTTTTCCTTTCACCACTCACAGTGTATTATGACAACACTATGGAGGAAGTACACCTGGTTTACAGCAGAATGAGTTCACGGCAGATTGGCAGGGTACAGTTCTGACTTTTTATTTGTGAAGACACTTTTAAAGAGAAAGAAACATTTCAAAGCACTATTGGAAAGTTAAAACTTACAAAGAAACTCAGTCTGTTTTGCAACCCTGCAGAGGAAATTATCTACAGTTCTATAGACTCTGCACATTATTGGTGTTTCTCTCACGAACTGCTCTGCATTAGATTTGATCTGTCCAATCCAGGAAAGTGTTTCCTTGCCATTTGTGTATTGGATATATTGTAGGCAGGAATGAATTTTGAGTAGCATAGTATTAAAGAATAAACTGTATTTGCTCTAATCACTTTGAGCTGTTTGTGTGATGAATAAGTAAATACGTTCATCAATCCTCTTTTTCATGCACTCTAAGAGAACACTATGGTTAAGATACCCATAAATTGGATAACTTTATTTTCTAGAAAAAGTTAAACTTTTCAACTTAATTTTGCTCACAAGATATCCTTTCAGAAGAATATCACAGAATCATAGAATCATTAGGGATTGGAAGGGACCTTGAAAGGTCATCCAGTCTAATCCCCCGACACAGCAGCATCACCTAGACAAAGTCATGCAGGAACACATCCAGGCAGATCTTAAATGTCTCCAGTGAAGGAGACTCTACAAACCCACTGGGCAGCCTGTTCCAGTGATCCATCACCCTCACTTCTCAGGTTGATGTGGAACTTCCTGTGTTCCAGATTACACCCATTGCCCTCATCCTCACTAGATAACATTGAGAAGAGCCTGGCTCCATCCTCCTGAAACCTATCCTTCACATATTTATAGATATTAATGAGGACACCCTCAGGCTCCTCTTCTCCAAGATAGAGACACCCAACTCCCTCAGCCTCTCCTCATCAGGGAGGTGTCCCTCTTCCTTCATTATCCTTGTTGCCCTCCGGCAGCTCCCTCTTGAACTGAGGAGCCCAGAACTGGACACAAGACTCCAGGTGTGGTCTCACCAGGGCAGAGTTGAGAGGAAGAAGAACCTCTCTTCATCTGCTAACCACCCCCCTTCTGATCCACCCCAGGATGCTGTTGGCCCTCTTGGCCACAAGAGCACTGCTGGCTCTTTGTCATTCTGCTTTCCATCAGAGCCCCCAGGTCCCTTTCCCCTGCACTGCTCTACAACAGATCAGTCCACAACCTATAATGGTACCTGGAGTTGCTCTTGCCCAGATGCAAGACTCTACACTTACCCTTATTATACCTCATTAAATTTCTCCCTTCTGAGCTCTCCAGCCTGTCCAGATCTTGCTGAATGGCAGCACAGTCTTCAGGGGTGTTGGCAACACCACCCAGCTTTGTGTCATTAGCAGACTTGCTGACAGTGCATGCCAATCCGTCATCCAAGTCATCAATGAATAGATTGAACAGGACCAGTCCCAGCACCGACCCCTGGGGCACTCTACTAGATACAGGCCTCCAACTAGGCTCTGTCCCATTGACCACTACTCTCTGGCTTTCATCCTGCAGCCACTTCACGAGCTACCTCATGAGCTACCTGATCATCTAGACCACACTGCCTCAGTTTGTCTGCAAGGATACTGTGTGAGACAGTGTCAAATGCCTTACTGAAGTCCAGATAGACCACATCCACCACTCTGCCATCATTTATCCACCTGGACATTTTCAATTGCTTTTCATTTGTGGAGAATTTGCATTTGGTTTGTTTCAGGGATGAAAGATTCTGGTGGGACTAACAGCCTAGCAGATTTGATTTATGATTGTCGTTGAAAAATTCTTAAGCTTACTTAGGAAACAGCATTACATATAAAAATCTCTCGAGATCAGGCTGCTTTCCCCCTTTTGTATGTTTCAGATATTTTACTCTTATAACTTAGCAGAAATACAGAATCACATAGATTTAATACACATGACCCAAGACCTGATTCAGGCTCACAGGATTTTTGTTATTAATGTTCATGAGGTGAAGGCTGTATTACAAAGTTGGGATTCTTCTGAGTGAGATCTCTTCCTTTTAATTTAGAGATTTACTACACTAAAGGAAATCTTGTCTGATACTCTGCAAGAATTTTCAATTTGTATTGTTTGAAACTCAATAGAAAGGCTTAAAAATAATTCAAACTTTAACATGAAATGGTGAGACGGTTACTGTTCAATAATAAAACCTTCATTCCAAGGACTACCACTGAAAATATTCCTGGAGAAATGAAACACTAAACTTGCATATGAATGAGTGTGGTTTATGGACTGCAGCTTCCCCGAATGGAATCACAAATCAACACAGTGTCCCTGTGAGTGGTGTGGTTTGTGTTTAGAACTCTAAATCTGCTGCAAAACATGTAAAGTCTTGTGTAGTCCATGAACTCCCCACTGACTTTGCGACAGAGAAGCTTCACTCGTGTTGTTTGCTTCAGCAAATATGTATAATACATATCAGACTCTAGATAGCCTCAGACAGCAGCATGCAAATAACTGGCATGAGGAGCTAAAACCTCAGACAACATACCCTTTTCAGGATGCGTCAGCACGAGCGCATTCGACATGTCAACATGTTATGCATCCTAATGTACCTTTTCGAGGACAGCAGCATCCCAGCGAAGCTCAGGTTTTAAGGCCAGGAAGCCTGCATCTATTCCACGTTTTTTTGATGTGTGTGTAATAGTTTCACAGAGTTTCAAGAATCTGCATTGTTAGGTGGGAGAGCTTGTATCACCAGCAGTCTCTGGTGATTTGTGAGAATAGATTGTACTACATAATTTACTGAAAATATTAGATGGATCCCACTCAAGGGGCATGGTGAAATCACAAAATCAAAGAACATGACAGATTGGAAGGAACCTTGAAAGATCATCTAGTCCCATCCCCCTGACACATCAGGATCACCTAGATCAAGTTGCACAGGAACATGTCCAGGCGGGTTTCAAACATCTCCAGAGAAAGAGACTCTACAATCCTACTGGGCAGCCCGTTCCAGTGCTCTGTCATCCTCACCATGAAGAAATTCTTTCTCATATTTATGTGGAACCTCCTGTGTTCCAAATAGTCTTGATCCTGGCAGAAGTCTAGCTCTGAATATCAGCCCCCTATGCTTTGCTTTGCCTTCTACTTCTGCTGCTTTGTGATCTTCTAAGATGCAGATTTCAGTTGTGTTCACTCCCTTTGAAGAATGGTCATTCCTTTTCCAAAATCAGCCATATATTTGAGATGCATAAAATATTTCTACGATATCTCCATCACAACCCTACTCATATCCAACAACATACACTTGACCAGCACAGTAGTTGCATTTGTAGGTTAAAGCTAGAAAAACACTGAAGTCTATAAACTTGTTTTTAGTGGGGGGAAAAAAGGGTGTGATTTTACCATCTTTACTCACGTTTAGTGGTAACTTAAGGCTTCAATGGAAAAGCTTTTCCTGCAAGTAGTGATTCAGCAGGTACAGAGGTTAGAATCTAGGCAGTCATGGGTTTGGTGATATTATCACAAATTGATAATTTTGCTCCTTTTTCTCTCTCATTTGTAATACTTCTACCTTCAATCTTACTAAATTTTTCT